>JARYZH020000493.1:0-166874 GCA_030021035.2 Notholithocarpus densiflorus
GACTCGGTGGCTAGCAGCAGTGATGGAGATTCGGCCATGGGTGTGCCCGAGAAGATCAAGGGTAAGATCGTAAGAGAGAGAGAGAGAGAGTGTTTCTTTCTGAAATTTGGACAAACTGAAGACAAAAAGAATAGAGAAGGGAAAGGCAAAAGTGAATCACGCGGATCGCCAGGGTGTCTTATATGAGGTGTCAAATTTTTAAGCGTTAGATTAAATCGACGGTCTAGATTAATAGAATTGCACACCGTGCAATACCCTAGGTATTGCACGGGATATGAATCCGTGTATATGAATGTTTTACTATCAGGTCGTTGTCAAGATAATCTTTTTACATAAAAGGATGCAAAACTAAAATAGTGAAATTGAAGTTGGGTGAACCTAGGGGTTGGTCGAGTTGGTTGGGCTTTCGGTTTCAAGGTGCTTGTACTGGGTTCGACTGGGTGTACTCCCCAGTTCGAGTCTGGCTACCTGCACTTTGAAAAGAATTTCATGAGCTAGCGCTTTACCCCTTCGTGGACCCACCTGGCGTGAATAGTAATTAGTCTCTGGTTGAAAGTCTTGAGGATAAACTATGCGAGAGCAAAAAAAAAAAAATTGAAGTAAGGTGTATTACACTATTACCAGAGTAGTAGTCATGCTAGGAACAGAGAATTTTCTATAAGAAAATAGAAAAAAAAAAAAAAACGCAAAAAAAGAGAAGTTAGAGATTGTTTAGATACAGAGGACATGATTAATGTACAGTGTCAACGAATCTGGAGAACCCTGTTGAATCTTTCATGCGCTAGGAACAAATTTTATTTTTCTCATAGAACAAGATAACAAAGAAGAAATTACAATGTTGTAACAAGACTCTCAATAAAACTCAATCCCCTAATACATTGAAAGAGTGGAATAAAAATGTCTATAATCTAAAAATCGGTTTTTTTAAATATTAATCCTATAAAAATTGGTTACACCATTTAATAAATTTTTTTATTAGATTAATATTTTGAACATCTCTTTATTTGACTTACACATTCCCTTTGTTCTTTTTTATTTTTATTTTATTTTTATGGGAAGGCAATGAACTTTATTGATGTAAAGATAATTGGGATACATAAGAGTAACTGCGTGCTCTATAGTGTAAATTTTTAGTAAAAAATTTAGGACATGTTTGGTACACTATAATTAGGGGTGTTTGTGGTGCGGTGCGGTTTAGGCAAAACCATAACTGCACCGCACCTCATTTTTGTGGTTACCTGTGTGGTGCGGTGTGGTTTAGAGTTTGGCAAAAACCATAACCACACTGCATCTCATTTTTGTGGTCACATGTGCGGTGCGGTGTATAAGATGCGGTTTGAAACCAATATATTTTTCAAATTTTGGGCTTTTCTAGCCTAATCCAAAACTGATTTTTCCCTTTGTTTTGGGCTAAGTTTTAAATTATTGAGCTAGTTTTTCTTTATTTTGAGTTGGCTTTCCTAATCAACACTTGGAAGGGTTATTATTATTATTATTTTTTCTGAAAACTAGGGTTATTAAACTATTAATTAGTAATATATTTAATATTAAAAAAATAAATATAGTAATATATAGAGAGGGTGCGGTGTGGTGCGGTTTGTGCGGTTTCTTATTATAAAACCACAAACTACACGGTGCGGTGTGGTTATGCCATTTTGCGGGCGATTTTGGTCCGATTTTTGCAGTTTGTGTGGTTTGGTGAACACCCCTAGCTGTAATGATTATTACAATGTAATAGGAATAAGTATTATAAGAAATACAAGAAGCTGTAATGGAATAATGATACCTATTCATATTGGTGAATATATAAAGAAAAGTAATGTTATGGACACAACAACATTCCCAAATTAGCTTGAGCTGTTGCTGCTATTGTTGAAACCCACAGTATTTTCATGACCCAACTAGCTTCTGTATTGCCATCCAAATCACAGATTGCAATTGCTATACAAGCTCTATCATCACTTAGTTGCATGGAACGAACCTCTCAATCCGCCTGAGTTGTGTGGTGACATGTACCATAGTTGGCCCTTTTTTTTTTCTTTTTTTTGTCTGTGGATCTTCCTCTGTACAATTCAAGGCAAGGTACTACGCACAGCTTGTAATTGGTGCTCTAAACTAGCACCTCGATTCCCAACCAAGATTGCTGGATCCATAATCTCATTTATACAAAGTCCTTGAGTATGACTATGCATGTATGCTATTAAGTTAGAATCTTTATCAATTGTCAAACGAGTTATATTACCAGAATCCTCTCCTGTTAAAAGTTCTAGAAGGAGCTGAACAAATTTATATACATCACTTTTATCCGTTACCTTGCCTGATGCTTTAAACTCGGCGTGCTGTAAAACCTTGAATTCCGAAAGCCCTCATAAACTTCCACATCAGTTTCACCCTCATGGATTGATACAGAGAAAAAAGTTGGACAATTTGGGAAAATCATCATCATTTAATAAGATATTTTCCATACTTATATCAACTAATTGCAGATCCACACAATGTGTGGGAATAGATAATCATTTTGTAATCGTAATATAATGTATAATTTGTACTCTAAAATTTGTTGAAAATAATTTTGTTGTCCATAAAAAGTAAACAATTTCTAAAATTATTTTTCATCTTTCTATCTCTACCAATATATCATTCTATTATTTTAGATGGTTTTTTTTTTTTTTTTTTGAGTAAACAGTAATACTTATTAGAACACACATGAAAATATTAATAATAATGGTTTAAACCGGGTTTATAATACATTACATAACCAGAGTATAACTACAAAATGGCCTAACCTTTGTAGTTGTAGACTGAGGTTATAAACAGCGGACACTAGACACACACAACCAATGTGGGAGAAAGAAACATCTCTACATTTTTTTTTTTTAGTAAACAATAATAATTATTAGAACACACATGAAAATAGTAATAATAGTGATTTAAACCGGGTTTATAATACATTATATAACCAGAATACAACTACAAAAGGGCCTAACCTTTGTAGTTGTAGATTGAGGTTATAAACAACGGACACTAGACACACACAACCAATGTGAGAGAAACATCCCTATTTTTTTTTTTGAGTAAATAGTAATACTTATTAGAACACACACGAAAATAGTAATAATAGTGGTTTAAACCGGGTTTATAATACATTACATAACCAGAGTACAACTACAAAAGGGTCTAACTTTTGTAGTTGTAGACTGGGTTATAAACAGCGGACACTAGACACATACAACCAATGTGGGAGAAACATCCTTATATTTTTTAGATGGGTTTGATTGGTATTATTCTGGTATAAGGTGGTCCATATTCTTCCAAATTATGTTATAATATGCTTTTTTTTTTTTTTTTGGGTACAACTAAACTTCTTAAGTTTCAAATAAATTATTCAAAATTTTCATTTTCTTAAAGGAGATTATTATGATAATCAAAACTCATAGCAAGCTTATACTGAATATGTATAATTTATTATCTAAATTTTATTGTAGATAGTTTGTTTTTCCTAAAAATTAAACAATTTCAAAAAGTAATTTCCATCACTCTATTTTTACAAATATATAATTTTATAATTTTTTATGTTTTTTTATTAATATAATTTTTCATTTTTGAAATGGTCAATATTCTTTTAACTATTGTTATTATATATTCTATTTACCTAATTTCTTTTAGTACAACTAAAATTCTTAAGTTTTAAAGTTATTACTCAAATTCTCATTCTCTTAATGAGATTATTATGATAACTAAAATTTATCCTATAACTACAATTGATATTACTCAAATAATTGATAGTACTTTCAACCAAAACTTGTATTTTTCCATTCTTAAGTACACCGAATGGATCAAAGTAAACTGAAATGGACCGAATTAGACCAAATGAGCCAAAGTGGGCAGAATTGACCAAATTGAATCGAATAGACTGAATTGGACAGATGTAGACCAAATGGACCAAATTGGACTGGAATCAACCGAATTAGATCAAATGAGCCAAAGTGGGCAGAATTGACCAAATTGAATTGTATAGCCCGAATTGAACAGATGTAGACCAAGTGGACCAAATAGGACCATAATGGACCGAAGTGGACGAAATTAGACCGAAGTAAATGAAATAGATTGAATGGACTGAATTGGACTAAATTGGACCGAAGTAGACCAGATGGACTGAAGTGGATGGAACATGATCAATTTGATATTTTCCTTTTTTTTTTCTTTACAACTAAAGTTTCTTAAGTTTCAAATATATTATTCAAATTTCTCATTCTCTTAAAGAAAATTATCATGATTATCAAAACTCATCACAAAATTACATTTGATATTATTCAAATAATTGATAGACACATTTAAATATATAGCCAAGACTGTGTTTTGATATATATTCAAATTCTCACTTCCAAAATGACTAAGTATTAACTCAAACAAAAATTAAACCAAAACTATACAAGGGAGAAAGAGCAGAAAGGAGTTGTGATAGGGAACTCAAAAAACACAACTCCAATAAGTATTAACTGAAAATAGAGTTATAAGAAACATAATGATTCGTCAACCTAAAGTAGGGTTGCAAGAAAGAATGAAAAACAAAACAATATTAATCAAGAACTTAAAAGGTGAAGCATAAAAATATCCTTTCTCATATAATATTTATTGACAAAAATTTGTACATGAGCTATGTTATAAATTTGACAAATTTTCTCAATATCCAAACTTTCTCCCCCTAATATCAAAAGCATAGAAAACATATATAAAAAGTGTAAAAGCCAAATAAAAAACGAAACAACTACTTTCAGGACCTAAAATACAATAAAGCCATGTTTTTGGAGAAAAAAAGGTTACCTTTAATACGTTAAACATTTTCTAAAACTATTTCATATTTCTATCTCTTCAATATATAGATATAGATATAGATATAGATATGGATGATGGGTCTTTGGAAGGCAGTATGGAGATAGGAAATTGCATGAGCAATCTGCCATGCAATTTTTAACCTGCTCCCCACACCATGGGCTGATGTTGTAGTTCAGTAACACGTGAGACATAAATTTGATCCATAAGAAAACCATTGGTAGCAAATTTATACTCTAAAATGGGACATGGAGTCTAGAGACAACACCCTACAAACTTTAATACATTACTGTGAGCACTCATCTGTGCATAAATCACTATATCATTGATGGAAAAATCGAACCAGAATTTTGATTCAGGTAATTTCCTAATGAGAACAATTTGTCCCTCAAGAGAACCCTTATACCAAAAAAAGCAATAATGATTATTATAGTTGTTGGTTGCTAGGTTTGAGCAGAGAAGGTGCGGATGGGAATAGGCTTGCCATTGCAAGAGACAACCAGCTTCTCTAGTAGCTTGCTTCCATTCTCAAGAAACGGTTTCTCTCTTCCCTTACTTCTTTTAAAGAAATGATCACTCAACCAATTCTGCATAGCTTGAATGTGGAACCTTGCTCTCTTTCTAACCTTTTTTGCCTGCACTGATCACTAGGATTTTTTAGAAAACAACCGTAGAGGGAGTGAGGCTCAATGAAAATTTATTGGGGTAGCAGGGTAACATGATTCCAATTAGTTAAGATGGTTCATTGAACAAAAGTAAGTGTAGCTTTCCTTTTTAGTTTTTTGGCACTTCCTTTGCTTACTGAAGAGGGCAAAAATCTAGGTTGACGGATTGTTATGAAATGGGCCTGACGGTTCCATATCTGTGGGCTAGTAGAAAACGGGCCCAACGCATGCGAGTTCTGTTATAGACGGATCTTGCATAGACGGACGTAACGGGGACGGATCAAGCACCCACGTGGTAGCCAGAAACCCTAGATGGGAAATACTTGCGACACACACTTAGCCACCATAGAATCCTAAGGTAAATGGAATCCTAGCACAAAGAGGATTCCGAAAGATACGCGCATATTTGAAGATCTTCTCTATAAGGAAATGACTTGTCCATCACGTTTTGGACTATTCAAAAAGATTCCTATAATAAAAAGACTTCTACACCAAAGAAGAGAGTTCAACCTTCTACTACTATAAAAGCCCCAATACCATCGCAAATCAAAGTACGCATAATTTACCCTCTCTAGCACTCTAGAGTTGTGAGAAGTTCTGACTTGACCTTCGGAGGGTATTCAGCCGGCACCACACCGGTGTTCTCTGTTAGGTCTTCTCTTTCCCTTCTGCAGGTGGTGTTTTGAGCGTAGGAAGGTCGTGTAACTTACTGGTGATTTTTACGGCATCATCAGTTGGCGCCGTCTGTGGGGAATTAGTCGTTTGTTGATTTGTAAGCCATAACAAATGCTTCCCGGACAAAAGAGTTGCATGGTGTTGACTCGCTCGATGGCAACCACGAACAACGTTCAGGGAGATGAAACTCGCGCAGCAGCCCTCGAGAGGCAGGTTCAGACCTTAGCCGCCGCTGTGGAGCGCCTCACTAAGCAGAACCACAATCTGGAGGAGCAGTTACACCAGAAAAACGCAAGTCACGGCACTCAAGAGCAGGACCAAGAAGGCACCAGTACCGATAGAAGAAAACGAGAGGGGCCAGAGGGCAGTAACGCTCCAAGCAGACCAGAGCGACAAAATTTGAGCATGCCATCCTTCACAGATGCAACTCCACATATTGCCGCGGAGATGCAGGCAATGAAGGAACAGATGGAGGTTATGATGAACACCCTCAAGGGATGGGTGTCCAGCGACCTTGATGATCTAGTCAACTGTACCGACTCACCATTCACCGCGGCCGTCAACTCCTTCCCTCTTCCACCTAAGTTTTGCATGCCACAGATCGACAACTATGACGGAGCGAAGGACCCTTTGGACCACCTGGAAACCTTCAAAACCTTGATGCACCTTCAAAGGGTAGCGGATGAGATCATGTGTATGGCTTTCCCTACGACGCTGAAGGGAGCCGCGAGGATTTGGTTCAGCCGATTGACGCCTAACTCCATCAGTACTTTCAAGGAGCTAAGCGCCCAGTTCACCTCACATTTTATTGGAGGACACAGGTACAAAAAGTCTACTGCGTGCTTGATGAACATCAGGCAACGAGAAGAGGAGACACTAAGATCCTACATAACCCGTTTCAACAAGGAAGCGCTCTCGATCGATGAGGCCGACGATAAGATACTTGTGGCAGCCTTCACAAACGGGTTGCGAAAGGGTAAGTTCCTTTTCTCTCTATACAAAAATGACCCAAAAACCATGTCGAAAGTCCTCTATAGGGCCACTAAGTACATGAACGCTGAGGACGCACTGTTGGCTCGAGATGAAAAGCCAAGAAAAAGGGAAAGGCAGGAAAATGCCCGACAGGACCAAGGTCGGAAGATGGCAAGGACAGTAGACTGAAAGGATGACAAACGCTCCAAACCCCCCACAGGGAGATTCACGAATTTCACCCCGTTGACCACCCTAATTGACCAGGTACTAATGCAAATCAAGGACGAAGGAACCCTAACCTTTCCCGAAAAGCTAAAGGGAGATCCTAATAAGCGATCTAGGAACAAGTATTACCGCTTCCACCGTGATCACGGACATGATACGGCTGATTGCTACGACTTAAAACAGCAGATCGAAGCCCTTATTAGACAAGAAAAATTGCAGAAGTTCGTCAGCAAGGAAAGGACGGATCAGCAACATCATGAGCAGCCTCCGCGACGGGATAATGAGCGCCCCAGGCCACCTATAGGGGATATAAGAATGATCGTGGGGGGCACAACAACTACGGGGTCGTCCAAAAAGGCCCGAAAGACATATCTCAAGATGATTCACAACGTCCAGCTGACGTGCTCCGTACCAAAGATAGCACGGATAGAGAGCCCTATCATAGGATTCTCAAAAGAGGATGCCTGACGTCTTCACTACCCGCATGATGACGTGCTTGTCGTCACCTTACAACTGGGGGACTTCAATATGCACCGGGTGCTGGTCGACAATGGTAGCTCAACAGACATCCTATATTACCCAGCGTTCCAGCTGATGAGGATTGATAGAGAACGGTTAATACCGACAAATGCTCCGCTGGTTGGTTTTGGAGGTACGAGGGTATTCCCATTGGGCACGGTCACGCTTTCGGTAACAGTAGGTGATTATCCCCAACAGATCACTAAGGATGTGACATTCCTTATGGTCGACTGCTCGTTTGCCTATAATGCTATCCTCGGACGACCCACCCTTAACTCGTGGAAGGCAGTAACTTTAACCTACCATTTAATGATTAAATTCCCTATGGATTATGGAGTAGGAGAGCTGTGCGGAAATCAGGTGGTAGCGCGAGAATGCTATATTGCTATGTTAGAGATGGACGATCACCAGTAAACAATGTGCGTAGGAGAACGACGGGCAGTAGCGGAGCCGGTTGAGGAGCTAGAAGAAGTGACCCTCGATGACTCAAGGCCAGAATGGACGACTAGAATAGGCACATTGGCTAGTTGGCCGGTATGCCAAACTCTCACAGCATTCCTAAGAGACAATCAAGAAGTGTTCGCCTAGAGTCACGAGGACATGCCGGGGATTGACCCCTCCATCATAGTTCACAGGTTAAACGTGTTGCCCTCATTCCCTCCAGTCCGACAGAAGAAATGAGTATTCGCTCAGAAGCAAGACAAAGCCATAGCTGAGGAAGTTCGAAAGTTGCTTGAGGCAGACTTCATCCAAGAAGTGTACTACCCCGATTGGTTGGCAAACGTGGTCATGGTTAAAAAGGCCAATGGAAAATGGAGGATGTGTGTAGATTTCACGGACCTCAATAAGACTTGCCCTAAGGATAGCTATCCATTCCCATGGATAGATACTTTGGTAGACTCGACTGCAAGACACCAGCTTTTTAGCTTCATGGACGCTTTCTCGGGCTATAACTAGATCAAAATGGAAGAAGCCGATTAAGAGAAGACCTCTTTTGTTACCAGCCAGGGACTGTTCTGCTACAAGGTGATGCCATTCAGACTAAAAAATTTGGGGCGACATACCAGAAATTGATGAACAAAATGTTTGCGCACCAGATTGGGAGGAACGTACAAGTTTATGTTGATGACATGTTAGTGAAGAGCCTGTGCAAAAATGATCACCTAGACGACCTCCAGGAGACCTTTAACACCCTCCGGTCATATAACATGAAGCTGAATCCAAACAAGTGCGCGTTCGGAGTAACGGCGGGGAAATTATTGGGCTTCATTGTATCCTAGAGAGGTATAGAGGTTAACCCGAAGAAGATATGGGCCATAATGGAGTTAAAACCACCGAGAACGGTCAAGGAGGTGCAAAGCTTGAATGGCAAAATTGCAGCCCTGAACAGGTTTGTCTCGAAAGCGACGGACAAATGTCTACCCTTTTTCCGCACTCTGCGAAAATCATTCGAATGGACGGATGAGTGCCAAAAGGCCTTAGAAGATTTGAAGAAATACATTTCATCTCCGCCATTGCTCAGCCCGTCCAAACCAAGGGAAGAACTCTACCTCTACTTAGCAATTTCGCAAGCAGCGGTCAGCATGGCCTTAGTAAGAAAAGAAGATGGATCTCAAATACCCGTCTACTTTATAAGCCGGGCGTTCCGAGGAGCAGAAGAGAGGTACCCCCAAATGGAGAAATTGGCATTTGTGCTAGTAATTGTGGCACGAATGCTCAAGCTGTACTTCCAGGCACATACCATCATAGTCTTGACGAATCGGCCCCTGAGAAGAGCCATGAGTAGCCTCGAGGTTGCCGGAGGATGGCTTTATGGGCAATAGAGCTGAGTGAATTTGATATACAATACCGCCCGTGAACTGCGATAAAAAGCAAGCTGTGGCTGACTTCATCGCCGAGTTTGCTCAATCGAAAGGCAAGGGGGCAAAAATCGCCGCACAGTGGAGCATCCACACGGACGGATCTTCCAATAGACGAGCAGGAGGGGCCGGTGTGGTAATCCAAACCCCAGAGGGGGATAAGATCGAGTGCATGATTTGACTGGACTTCCCCACAACCAACAACGAGGCCGAGTATGAAGCATTGGTGGCGGGGCTAGACCTCGCAAAGGCAGCAGGTGCTGAAACCGTGGTCGTACATTGCGACTCCCAAGTGGTAACAAGTCAGATTAATGGCGACTACGAGTGCAAGAATGAAAGGATGAAGAGTTATCTAGAAGGGGTGAAGAATCGAATTGGCAGCCTCGAAGTCAGATCCATTCAAATCCCAATGGAGGAAAATGAATATGCCGACTGTCTAGCAAAAGCTGCCTCTGCAGAATTTATGCTTGTCCCCGAACAGGTATTGTCATTTGTTCAAGCCTCCCCACTTATTGATGACGGAACGAATGTGCAGGAAGTAGATTCTGAAAGCAATTGGGCTACGCCATTGATATCCTACCTGAAAACTGGCGTGTTACCAGACGGGAAAGATGCCGCTAGGAAGTTGAAGGTCCAAGCATCACGATTTGTGTTGATAAAAGATGTCTTATACAAAAGAGGGTTCTCTCGACCGTACCTGAGATGTTTAAGTCACGAAGAAGCAGATTACGTAATGAGAGAGGTCCACGAGGGTATCTGCGGAAACCACTCGGGGGCACGGTCATTAGTGCACAAGTTGATCTGAGCAGGATATTATTGGCCTACAATGCTAAAGGACGCACAAGCTTATGTCAAGGCCTGCGACAAGTGT
Source organism: Notholithocarpus densiflorus (assembly GCA_030021035.2). Lineage (NCBI taxonomy): Eukaryota > Viridiplantae > Streptophyta > Magnoliopsida > Fagales > Fagaceae > Notholithocarpus > Notholithocarpus densiflorus. The sequence continues at coordinate 10,620 of JARYZH020000493.1, forward strand.
CAAATGTTCATTAATTTCATTAGGCAATCATCCGAAGAGCTGACCCCCATAACGGCCCCATGGCCATTCGCTCAATGGGGACTGGATATCATGGGCCCCTTCCCGACAGCAGTTAGGCAGCTAAAGTTTCTGGTTGTTGGTATCGACTACTTCACTAAGTGGGTGGAAGCAGAAGCCCTAGCCACTATCACGAAAAAGAACATTCGAAGTTTTGTTTGGAGGAATATCATCTGCAGGTACGGGATTCCCAAAGTGCTTGTCTCCAACAACGGAAAATAATTCGACAACAGCGCATTTAGGGACTTCTGTTCGGAGCTAGGTATCAAGAATCACTACTCGTCGCCCGCACACCCACAGGCCAATGGGCAAGTAGAAGTCACGAACCGATCCTTGCTCAAGATCATCAAGACCCGGCTCAAGGGGGTAAAGGGTATCTAGCCGAACGAGTTACAAAGCGTTCTATGGGCATACCGAACCACAGCAAGAACACCCACTAGAGAAACGCCGTTTCGACTAGCATACAGAAGTGATGCTGTCATCCCAGCAGAAGTAGGTCTCACAACCTACCGGGTGGAGAACTACGATGAGGATAAGAACGAAGAGGCCATGCGCCTTCAGCTGGACCTGGTGGACCAAGTCCGAGCAATAGCGGAGCTAAGGCTGGCGCGGTATCAGAATCTCATGGCGAAACACTACAACTCCAATGTCAGGCATAGAGACTTTCAGGTTGGAGATCTTGTACTACGGAAGGTAATGGGTGCTACTAAAGATCCTTCACAAGGAAAGCTCGGCCCCAACTGGGAAGGACTCTACAGGATCGTATCATAGCAGAGGAAGGGCACCTACCACCTCGAAACGCTGCACGGGCGAAAGCTGCAGCACCCATGGAACACGAAGCACCTACAGAAATACTACCAGTAGAGATAATATGAAGAACAATGACACTCCCTAATTTCCCAGCTTATTTAATTTTATTTCAATTACTAGTTTTACTACAATGACACTCCCCAAAAAATTTTATTTAATTTTTTGCTACAATACTCTATGTGGTATCTTTTTAAGCCCAAGGGGGCAGGTACTTTTCTACAAACACATGGTTTTTTAAGAATATTCAGACAACTATGTTCTTCTACCTGAATTCTTAGTCCAAAAAAGTGGACGGGTATAAACTAAAATCCACAAATTGGACGGATCATCCTAGGAGGATGAAAATTCTTAGTTCAAAAAGTGAACGGGTATAAACTAAAGTCCACAAACTGGACGGATTATCCCAGGAGGATGAAAATTCTTAGTCCAAAAAATGGACGAGTATAAACTACAGTCCACAAACTGGACGGATCATCCTAGGAGGATGAAAATTCTTAGTTCAAAAAGTGGACGGGTATAAACTAAAGTCCACAAACTGGACGGATCAGGCCAACGTTGATTACAAATCCAAGATATGTAATACAAAACACAAAAAATCTTTTTGGTTTTAAAAAAATTTATGACCAAAAACAAAAGGCACACATTATGCTAAATGAACAATGCAAATGCAATGCATGACAGTGCTTAACTAAGCTATAGAGGGTACACAAACAAGAAATATCAATTTCTTAATTAACCCTTGAGTACATGTACAAACTAGTACATACACAAAATCAGAAATAGCTTAGGACATCAAAAAGTGGACGGGTATAAACTAAAGTCCACAAACTGGACGGATCATCCCAGGAGAATTAAAATTCTTAGTCCAAAAAATGGACGGGTATAAACTAAAGTCCACAAATTGGACGGATCATCCTAGGAGGATGAAAATTCTTAGTCCAAAAAGTGGATGGGTATAACTAAAGTCCATAAACTGGACGGATCATCCCAGGAGAATGAAAATTCAGTCCAAAAAATGAACAGGCATAAACTAAAATCCACAAAGTGGATGAATCATCCAAAGAGGATGAAAATTCTTATCAAGTCCACAAAAGAGACAAACCAAGTCCATAAAGTGGACGGACCATCCAAAAAGGATGAAAACCAAGTCCATAAAGTGGACGGATCGTCCGGATAGGATGAAAACTTTACTAAATACATAAAGTAGAGGGTACGACCATGAAGAGGACGGTACGTCCAGGACGGATCCTTCCAAATAAAATGGACGGATCCTCCCAAATATCCAGAATACGAAGGCTTAAATCACACCGTCAACATAAAAGGTCAAATAAGACAGGCCCGTCGCATAAAAAACTACGGAATAAGTCACTAAGCAAAATAAATATCATTGAAAGGTAAAAATATAAAACCCCCTGAAGGGCAATTGTTTATACATGAGAGAATATTGACAAAACAATACATAAAACCATTAAAAGGAGTGTTTACAGACAAAAATGACGGATAAAATTAAAGGATTATTTTCCCAATTGATTACAAAAAGTAATAAACAAGTCTACTAATGGGGATCGACACTCTCTACTTCAACATTTTTGGGCTGACGGACATCTTCCTCTCCAACGGTCACGGGTTGACGGGCATCATCCTCGATGGTTTGGATTTGACCTTATGGATCCTGTGCCTTGGCCGACACTCCGTCACCAGTATTTGCATCTTTAGCGAAAAGGTCCTCGATATTCTCCGAGGCGACGGGAATAGCAGAAGGTTGGCCTTCCCCTTCAATTTTGATAATGGATATGTCCACGTCAGGATAGGCTTTCTGCACTTGACGGAGGGCATCATCAAAACCCTCCACGAACGAAGTTCCTAGCTCGGACAACAGGGCGTCGGAGTCACGATATTCACGGGTCGCCTCTTCCTTGGCTCGACGGAACTAGTCCTTAAGTTCCTTAATCTCCTTATCTCTCTTCCCCATGGCCTTCTTCGCCTCCTCCGTCCTCTGCTCGAGCTCCTTCCTCACCTTCTCTGAAAGATCAAACTTCTTTTCCATTGTGGATTACCAGGTTTTTAGTTGACTTAGTTCATCCTCCGTCAGCTCTGCCTTTGCCTGCACACGCTCCAAGGCTGTCTCATGGTTAAGACATCGTCCCATCAGCCCTTTCATCATAATCATGGCCTGAAACACAAGAAGGGGGTTAGATGGAAAGCCAAGTGAAAAGGACGGACGTAAAGTCGACGGGTAGAGTTACCTGAGCGATTGCAAAAAGACCCGTCTCCTCCATTGCTTCCGTGGAGTGGTTGCCTAGGTCCTCATAATCCTCCGACGTTATGATAGACGAAAGCTGCTCCAAGGCATATTTGGAGTCTTCGCGGAGGAGGACGGGTGGCTTCTCCTGACTAGTGGACAGAGCCTTCATAAGGCCTTTGCCAGCCCCATGCTTCGTTGGGGTGACCGTCTTTGCACCCTTAGCCATTAGCCCTACAACGGGCTCCAAAGGGACCATGGGTTTCTTGGGGGGACGGTCCCCTTTGGGCGGCTGCTTCCTTTTTGTGGATGGGTTGCTTGAGCCCGTCCCCTTGGGATCCACATCGCTGGTCTCCTTTTTCTTGGTAGCCTGTGCCTTTATCATTGCCCTCCTCTTTGCATCGTCCATTTCTGTAGAGGTGGACGGATGAAGTTAATTACTAGGGTAAAAATCAAAACCTTTAAACAGAATGAGGACGACGGACTTACATTGGCGAATTCTAGCGTTGTATTTGACGGCTGCTGGCGTTGGTTCAGGTCCATCACAATACCAGTGGATGGTATCAAGTGTGACTAGTTTGGCCCAAGTCCTTTCCTTCGGCTTGGTCTTGGCAAAAATTCTCTCAAGAAAGCTGAACTCCTCAAGTTCAACTTGTGGACGCTGTCGAACTGCAAAGAAGAAGACAGTTAAAAGTTTGAAGAAATTATAATAAACTGAACGGTTATGTAACACACTAGGACGGGTGCATACTGAATGGAGGCAATATGCCCCAAGTCGTGTCGACGGGCATGTGTTCCGTGTCCCTTGGACGACACATCCACTCGTCACCCTCTAGGAAGAAATAACGGCTCTTCCAGTCCCTATTGGAGTCTGGGGTTTCAAATATAACCTTCAACAACGGACTCCTAGGCATAAAACTATATATCCCCCTTGATTTTTCTATTTCTTCTAGACGGTAGCAATGAAGGAATTCTCGCACCGTCAGCCTCCTAGCACCATTTGACATAGCACCGTATAGGACCTCTATTGCTATGAAGACCCTCCAGGCGTTTGGGGATACTTGGTAGACGGATAGGCCCAGGTATTTGAGAAGCTCACGGTGAAGGGAGCTTAGTGGAAACCTAAGTCCTGCCTTCAGCATCTGTTCGTACACCCCGACACCTTCTACCCCTTCATAGTAGCATTTCTCTGACTTGTAGGGAAGACGAATGGGGATGTTATCTGGAATTTGGTAATTGGCCTAAAGAGTGTTGAAGTGTTTCTCCTTAATGGTGGACCTAAAGTCATTCACCGTCCACTCCGGTAGCATGATGAACTCCCTAAGTGCAGCTTTCCTTTTTAGTTTTTTGGCGCTTCCTTTGCTTACTGAAGAGGGAAAAAATCTAGATTGACGGATTGTTATGAAATAGGCCTGACGGTTCCATATCTATGGGCCGGTAGAAAACGGGCCCAACGTATGCGAGTTCTGTTATAGACGGATCCTACATAGACGGATGTAACGAGGACGGATCGAGCACCCACGTGGCAGCCAGAAACCCTAGATGGGAAATACTTGCGACACACACTTAGCCACCATAGAATCCTAAGGTAAATGGAATCTTAGCACAAAGAGGATTCCGAAAGATACGCGCATATTTGAAGATCTTCTCTATAAGGAAATGACTTGTCCATCACGTTTTGGACTATTCAAAAGGATTCCTATAAGGAAAAGACTTCTACACCAAAGAAGAGAGTTCAACCTTCTACTACTATAAAAACCCCAATACCCTCGCAAATCAAAGTACGCATAATTTATCCTCTCTAGCACTCTAGAGTTGTGAGAAGTTCTGACTTGACCTTCGGAGGGTATTCGGCCAGCACCACACCGGTGCTCTCTGTTAGGTCTTCTCTTTCTCTTGTGCAGGTGGTGTTTCGAGTGAAGAAAGTTCGTGTAACTTACTGGTGATTTTTACAGCATCATCACTTACGAAGATTTTCTGTTTCTCACGACTTGGCTTTGTCATCCTTGCACTTCCTTCTTTTGGACATTTCCCTTGTTTTATACATTTTTTCCTTTCCCTTTTGTCTTTTCCTAACTATATTTTGTTAATTATACCCTGTTTGTCAAATGGTACTAGAAAGGCATTAACAAAAATTTGTTGTGATTGTAATTGTGTATGACTAGCCGATGTCCTGCATTTTGAAATATTTTGTAAGCAATTATCTTATGGTCCTTCTATATTTTGGAAATCCACTTAGGTATTGGTTCACACTTCACTGAATTATTGGCCCAACTGGCCGGGGCCTGGTCAAATTTAATAACTATGTTGACATAAGCTTTTAGTAATAGATTTAATTCAAAGCAGAGTTGGTGTTGGCTTTGGCTTTGTGCTAACTAATTAAATTGGGACCTGTCCCACTAGTCCTCTCATCTGCTTCTTTCAATTTTTGGTTGAACGGTTGCTTACGAATACGACCAGCAGAATTTGGCTCTTTCTGCTTTGATTGTGGAGTGTGAAGGAGGTTTTGTGGTCCTAGCCTCCTAGGTAGAAATTTCTCTTCTTTTTTGGCCTGCAAAAGTGCAAAAAATACAGATTTTAAAATATCAGATTAAGAGCCTGTTTGGATGAGGGTGCTTTTGGATCATATCACTCAATTCTGTAACTGAGTTCTCAAAACATATGGGTCCCACAAAAAAATTCTTGTTTGGCTTGGTTTTCAACCCTTGTTTCCATCACTCAAAACTCAAAATTTTGAGTTAGAGTGATGGAAATAGGAAACAAGAAATAGGTGTTTTCAAAAACTGAGATAGGAAACTCAGTGGCACCAACGTAAATATTCGGACTCTATGGGATCCATAGCTTGTGTGTTGTCATGTCAATTCAGAGCTATTTGATATTACCGTTGCAAACAACCACAGCACCACCATAACAAACCCAGCGCCGCCACAACAAACCCAGCGCCGCCAACAACCACCGTGAAATTGAAACTCAGCCACCGCCAAAACACCAAAATCAACCCACAAAACCAACCGCCGATCTACACCACCGAAACACAAAACCAGCCTCAATTGACTTAACCTAGCCCCAACCGATTCAAGCCATGCCTCCACCACTCTCCATACCAACCACCACTGGAACTGAGACCGAGAAACAACTGAAACCCAAAAACCCAATCTCAAACCCGATCTCCACCGTGACCCATAACCCGATTTCCACCGTGAAACCCAGCCAACACCCAAATGACCACCACTGAAACCCACCATCACCAATCCGAACCTAGCAACCATTGAAACAACCCACCACTTTAAACCCAATAACCACCAATTCAAACCAACCAAAAACAGCTGAGAAAGAAACAGAGAAAAGAGAAAAAAAAAAATCAAATACAGATTGAAGAGGTGAGAGACAGAGAATGCTGAGAAAGAAACAGAGAAGAGTGGAAAAAAAAATCAAATATAGAGTGAAGAGGGGAGAGACAGAGAAAGAGAGATAGACAAAAAAATTTGATAGAAAAGAGGGAGAGTCAGAGAAATGAAAGGTGAGAGGATGCCACAGTGGGAGGAGTAAAGGAGGAAGATTTTTTGTTAATGAGACGCGGGTAGCAACAGTAGCAACACTTGGTAGTGTCAGTGGGTGGGGTCCATAGTTTTGGAAAAAAAGTTGTAGAGATATATAACTGAGTTATGAGTCCAAACAGGTGTTTTGCAATTTTTGAGTGAAGGTGAGGTTTGAGTAGGGAGTTATGAGTTTTGGGTTTGAGTTATGAGTTTTGAAAACTGAGTTATGAAAACTGAGCTATCTCTAAACCAAACGGGCCCTAAGTATCCGTTTGGATACTGAGTTTCACGTCTGCGCTTCACGTTTCACTTCTTTTTTTTTTTTTTTTTTTGAGAAGAGCGTTAACTGAGTTCTAGTGGGTCCCATGCACTGTTCACGGGACCCACAAACCTCTTTTTTCAACAAAACTTTCATTAAAAATGGGTCCCACGATACTATTCACACATTTAAAAATTATTTTGCTACAATGTTTTTAGTTTTCAGTTTTCAGCGGTATCCAAACGGACCCTAAGTGTTAGTTTGGCAAATATTATTTTTGCCAACTTATTTTACTTTTCAGCTTATTTTTGCTACTATTCATGGGTCTCACTGTACTATTTCAGTTAAATTTTACTTTTATCTACAGTACTTTTAGCAAAAGGTTTTCACTTTCAGTAAAAGGTTTTCACTTTCAGGAAAATAAGCGGATTCCAAACAAACCCTAAATGCAAAACTATTCCCACTACTCTCTACCTTAATATCACTATTCATCTTTTTTTTTTTATCTTCCTTTATTTCGTCTCTTCTTATTCACAATCTCTTACTATAAATTTGTCATCCTCTCTTTCATTTTTGTATAGTTTTCCCTCACAAAAAGGTTATTTCTCTCTCTCTCTCTCTCTCTCAATTTTTAATTTGGTGGATTTTTTTTATTTTTATTTTTCTTGCATCTCTACTTTAGGTTGATAAATTTTTGTATTTTTTAGAACTCTAATTTGGGTTGATAAGATTTATTTTTGTGTTTTAAGGTTTTTTTTTTTTTTTTTTTGATTGTTAAATGTTATCCTATTATTGCATTATAAAGATTTAAAGATAATATATAAAAAACAATATTATTATATTACATAGCATGATTTGGATAATTTAGTGTTTATTGTTATCTCTTTTCTTTTTACTTTTTTTTTTCTCTCATCTTATTTTATTCAACATTGAAATAAGATGAGATCATGCATATCATTAAATTATTTATATTTTCTCATCTTTTTTATTTTAAAAAATTAAAAATATAATATATTACACTTTCTCCAACCTTTCTCATTCTTTTTACCTTCTCATATCTACAAACCCTCTACCTTAATATCACTCTTCCTATTTCCTTTTATCTTCTTTTATTTTGTTTCTTCTTATTATCATCCTCTTAGCATAAATTTGTCATTCATTCTTCCATTCTATGCACAATTTTCCCTCACAAAAAAAAGTTATTTCTCTCTCAATTTTTTGGTGGATTTTTCAATTTTTATTGCATATTTGTTTTAGGTTAATAAATTTTTGTGTTCTTTAGAACTTTATTTTAGGTTGGTGCAATTTAATTTTGTGTTTTATGTTTTTTTTTTTCACTTTGATTGTTGAATGTTATCATATAGCATTATAAAGAATTAAAGATTGTATATAAAAAATATTATTATTATACTACATAGCATGCTTTTGTTAATTTGGTGTTTATTGTTATATCTTTTATTTTTACTTTTTTTTCTTCTCATATTATTTTATTCAACATTTAAATTTAGCTACATCCTCCATATCATTAAATTATTTATATTTCCTCTCCTTTTTTTATCATCCTCCATATAATTATAATCCGTCAGTTTACTGAAAAGATAGCCATTAAATTCAAGAGTGTAGAAAGAATCAAAAGAATAGGGATAGTGGAATAAAAAAAGGGAAAGGAATAGTAGCAATGCAAGTGTGGCAAATGCTATTGATGACTTAAGCCATGTTAAATTTTGCGTGTATGATCATCATAATGTATATAGGTGTTTGATATGTAATTTAATTCTAGTGCAACATTGCATGTGTGCAATGATAAAATATAATTCTAAGCAAAGTTGGTTTCTTGTATTTGTATTATGATAGTGCAAGTAGTTAAGTTTGATTCATAAGCATTAGGAAGTGTTCATTAGTGGAACTTTAATCGTTCAATAATACCTAACTGAGTAATACTACAGTTACAAATTATTTTACAATATTTTTACAAAATGTTGATGTAGCCAACCTCTTATTGGTTTTCATTTAGGCTCACTATTAATATCACATTTTCATTTACCGATAATCACTTACTACATTAGTAGTTTGTAAAAATTTTTGTAAATATCAAAACTGGAGTTGATCTCATGCTGAAGTGTTGAATGCGTAGGCCATTGACCCCTGTAGCAGTCTTCTAAAAAGTCCAATCGTCCCTAAGTGGCTAATAAGAAAAAGCTCCACCTATGGACGACTTCTTCAAGGCAGTTTGATGGGGACGTGGTAGGAGAAATTATGAGGATAAAATGTTACGCCACCTTCAAGCTATGCAAAATTGGTGAAAAAAATTGTTTCTTTAGAATGAGTAAGGATAGAAAGGAAAAAGAGAGTATTTTTTGAGAATGGAAGCATGGTACTGGAAAAGCTGATTGCCTTCTGTAATGGCAAATCCATTCCCATTCGTAGCTTCTCTGATGAAGAGCTCAAGCAGGCAACCAACAACTATGATGCTCGTCTTGTTATAGTCCAAGATGAGTTGTACTGGAAATGGTACGAGGGTTCTCTTGACGGCCGACTTGTTTCCATTAGGAAATTTGAAGGTGGTGTACACATTACAGAAGGCCGGGACTTGTCCAACTACGTCATCAATGATCTAGTGATTTCTGCAAAGATGAGCGCTCACAAAAATGTACTAAAGCTTATAGGATGCTGCCTCGAGACTCGACCTCCCATTTTAGAACATGAATTTGCTGCAAATGGTAGCCTTGCCAATCGAATCCAGGGCACTCGTGGCAGTCAACAACATCAGCCGTTAACATGGGCAAGCAGGTTAAAGATTGCAAGGGAGATTGCTCATGCAATTTCATATCTCCATACTGCATTCTCTAGACCCATCATCCACAGGGATATAAATATGCAAAATATCTTCTTAGACCAACATGATGTTGCCAAATTATCCAACTTCGAGTATTCTATATTAGTCCCCGAAGGTGAGACTCACGTTCAAGTTGATTTCTTGTCTTGGTGTGTAAGATACATATCTCCTGAGTATTTTGCTACGGGTAAGGTAACGGAGAAAGCTGATGTTTATAGCTTTGGGGTACTTCTTTTAGAACTTGTAACAGGTAAGAATTCAAATGATTTTACCCAATTGAATAATGGTGAACGTGTGGACTTCTCAAAACCAAAAAAAGAGTGCTGGATTTGTAGTATGTATGCAAAATGGTGCTCAAGGTCGTTGCATTGTGGATCCTACAATCTTGGCAGGAGAAGGGAGAGCTAGTACTACAGAGCAACAATTGCAAGCAGTGGTAGACCTTGCCTTCACATGTAGAGAAAGAGACTCGGAGATAAGACCAACTATGGTAGATGTTACCAAAGAACTCATGCGGATTGAGAGGCTTGTCCTATAATCATTTTTTTTAATCATCATTTTTCAGTTAGTCGCATGCCATACTTGGCTCTGTATAGCTTTATCTCTATAGCTTTATCTATATAAATTTATCTTATTACTTTTGATGTTATTTTTGGAGAAGCAATAAGGAAAATAGGTTGTTGGTAAGGGTCCAGATCAGTACAATTAATACCTAGATCTGAATACAATGAAGCTTGATACTGAGATATTCAAGTTGAATCCATGCCATGATATTGATCTAAATTTCAATCATTTACACCCTTTTACATTTTCAAAAGCTTAATGAGACAATTACATGTATACAGATCTACATGGAAATCATCAGGCACCTTTCTCCATATAGCGCTTATATTCAATACTTACTCCATACTGCAGTTATATTTTCAATTATAGTTAGAATCCTCATAAATATATATTAGACAAAAATTAGCAAGATGTCCAGAGAGTAAAATTTACTTCCAAATGCAAATTCATGATCAATCAACAATTAAACTCCATGTAATAAAATTGTCTATGTAAAAAATATAATAATCTTGTCTATGTCATTTCTCAAGTATTAACTACTTAAGAATGCTTCACCAAAGATAGTTTTCACTAGATGCCTAACTTTAGCATGTCTAAAATGTTATGGAATTAATTTTTTTCCTTTCTTATGAAAGTATTTATCAAATCACATGAAGTTCAAAGTCAGAGGAAGCACTACCTATTTTGTCAAATGGAGGGAAGGATGAGACCCACAAATGCTAGTCACAAGCAATCATCCATCCTTATTCCTTAACACTGTTTCCTCTTTTTGCCTGCTCTCCTTCAACTTAACGTTCACGTCATATACCAATATTTTTCTCCTTGGTTCTGGCACCATGCCCTTTAATGTAATCGCATTGAAAAAGCACAAAGCACCTTGTATTCTTCCCTTGCCATAAAGCCTATGTATCATAATGCTATAAAATCGTTGGTCTTGTCCCAACCCATTTCTCTCCATCACCTCCTAATCCTATGTATATCTTACACTTTCCTAATTATCCCAATCCATATGCAACTTCAAGATCAAGTTGTACGGGTCAGCACTCAGCAGTCATCCTACTCCCATTTCTCTATATCCTCTCCAAGAGCTTGGGTACTTCCTCTGGATTCTTCAAGGACTTAGGCAAGTAGTCGTGAGTTATAGCATTTGGTAAAATACCATATGAGCAGCCGCAAATCTATTAACCAAAATACCATACGGCTTATCACTGACAAGTCCCTTTCTCTTTGACATTTCATCAAGCACTTGGATCACCTCCTCGAAACGTTGATATTTCACAAGGATATGAAGAATCTCATTGTAAACACCCACTTCCTTTTCTCCCTTTCTACAAACCCAGTTGAAAAATACATAAGCACATTCAGCACCAAGTCCCCGTTCAATGTAAGCCCGCATAGATCAAGAGCTTGCTCAATATCTCCACCGGTTTGTCCCTTCTAAATTTGAGGAGGTTATAGTTGGTTGGTCATCTGGGTCTTGTTGAAACTAGGTGGGATTGTCAGAAATTGCAATTGAATGCACAAACCAAGTTGTTTGGTCATGCCCAGGAAATTGCATTTGAATACTTTGGAAAAAAAGTTTCAGCATTTGGGTTCTTTGCACCATGAGACTCAAGAACGTTGGGAAATGTAGGGGCTTGTGTGAAATGGGAAGGTGAGAAGGATGATTTCTGGGTTGGGTTTGGAAACTGAATTTGAATTTCCGTTGGATATTTTCTTGGTAAAGTATATTCTCAATAGTTGGGAAAATCTTCTTTTACGGTTGGATAGTAGACTCCATGCTATGCCTGTTTGCATCATATCTTCCAATACCATGAAGCTATGCATGGCACCGGCCGCCTCCCCTGGCAAGAGCCCTAAAAAGGCCCAAAGACAGTTCATATAGAAATGTAAGATAAGTTAGATTAGGCATTATAAAACCTGAATTTATGATTCAATTCATCTAAAAGAGTAAAAGTAGGAGTCAAAGGACTGGAAGTGATGTGCATGAAATATATACAATTAGGTACTTTCACATCTACATATTTAACTTTACTTTTATACTATTTTTGTTATATATTATCTATGTGTTGTAGGTAATAATGGCTTTACATGCAAAGTGGGACTATGTCATTTGCTAAGCCAACATGAAGAAACCTGGAAGGCATGAAGTAAAAGGAAAAAGAAAAGAATAAAGAATAAGAGAGGAGTGATGTACAGGTGGCTTGTCCGCTTGTGGTCTTAAAATCTTACTAGAACATTTGTTGTGGGCCTTGCAATTACTTCATCAAGATACAAACAAGGAGCTTGTATTTGGAAAATTTAGTATTTTATTTTTTGTGTCTTATTTCAATTACCACGAATAGTATATGGGGAAACTAGCTACTTCAAGAAAATCTAAGCGTTAGACAGAACTAAGGTCTTGCATGGTCCTCGGACTCAAACCTATGGAAAAACTGGCTACTTCAAGAAAAATCTAAGTACTAAACGGAACCAAAGTCTTGCATGGTCCCCGGACCACAGTCCTTGAAAAGATTAATTACTTCAAGTATCTATCTGAGTGATGAGCAGAATCTAAAAGGAGTCCGCCTTCTCGGATCACCTACATTAAATCCAACATTCTCTGACGGTCGCACAGTTTGCGATAGAGAGCACATGGCGATGTTCTTAATTGTTCCTACATAATCAAACTATTTAAAATTAGCAGCCGAGTGCTACTGTAGGCTTTGTTAAAGTCAGGATGACAACCTTTGGTTACCGTCAACAACATCAGTTCTAAGTCCCAATAAAAAATAATAATAATAACAAAAAATAATAAATAAATAATAATATAATAATAAATAAAATTGCAGGAAAAGGAAATTTCGTAAAGCAAAAATTGCAGTCCTTTTTATTAAATAAAGGAAAAGTACATCATATACCGAACAGCTTAGGCAGGCTTGTTTCAAAAATAACTATAGAAAGAGAGGCTGAGGCAGGTTTGTTTTAAAGCTAGCTATAAAAAATAAAAGGGGAGAATGTCCATCGGAATGGCAGATTCACAGTCTTGTTCCAGTAGCAGTCGAGCCAGTATGGACGGTACCGGCGATAAGAAAGAAGAAAAGGCGGAAGCACCTTAATTGGTTCCCATCTGCTAAGGCTACTTTGAAGCGTACTCTTATCCAGAAGCTAATATCTGTACTCCTAAAAAATCGTCCTCCAGAAGTCTCGTCAGCTGCTTGCAATGGCGAAGATGACCTCCTTTTTCTCCTAACTGCAAAATGTCCCACCATCAGGGCGAGATCCAAACCTTGCCGCACCTAAAGTCTGATGCAATCTACGCTTGCTACGGCTCCTGGCTGAAGGAGGTGGGTTTTCTTTCTTGCCCGATTGAAAGGTAGGAAAATCTTTGGCCTCTGCTTCCTTCACCTCAGTTGCGGCAGCCAAGATCTAGGCGGCATTTTTAGTTCCAGAAGGGTTGAGAACTTAGGGTTCCTGCAGAACTCAGGGGTTCGAAGACATGAAAGAACGATTCTCCCAAGGTGCCTTATATATAACAGGCGAAATCTAGGGGAACTTAATTCGCACGAAATTCAAATGAAGAATTACAAGCGAAATAAGTTCTGCCTAATTTCCAAGGAAATTCTCAACCGTTGATCCGCGTCGCTTCATAAAGGCATTAATGATGGCGCCCCTTGTATACCAAAGCGCCAGGAACGTGCCTTGGGCAGGTGAAGAGGCTCTAGCACTCACAGAGGGCAAGACTTGGTGAGCCATGATGAAAGGCCTGAGGACATCAAAACCCTCCTCTCCGTCCGAGGAGCCGGACAGCAGAATTTTGAGGAGGTATTGTGGGGTCAAAGAATCTAACTACCCCAGCCCACTTTATACTAGGCCCAAGGCCCACGCCGAGGAAGAAGAAACGTCCGAGGACGAACGGAGAAAGTCCTAAACTACCAAGAAGCATCGCCGAGGACAATCATGTTCTCGGCAAACCGAGATCATAGAAGGGAAAGGCAGCGCGCCATCAAGGGCAGTTTTGTAGAGCGTCCCAAGAAAGAGGACAAGTACCGTGGGTCAGCCATGGGAGCCTGGGGGAGCAATTCAGGGAGAAGCTGTCACCTCCACATTAAATGCTCACAACTAACATTCTGGCTGCATTAATGAGGAAATGACCCCTGAACAGTGCCACTTTGGTTGCTGCAACTCACAGAAGGTTTGGGACGGCGGCTGATGGGATGAGCACTCAAGTAGTGACCTACACGATCAACAAATGGAGGGCCAAGATAAACCTAAAGAGGGTATAAAATGTAAAGAGGTCATTCAGAGAGAGGATCGGAGATTGGAAGTAGAAAACATTGTAGCAACCTGTATCATCTTTGCAACCTCTATATCTAAGCACTGAGGAAATAATAAAAACAAGAAAGCTCCTCGGACCAACGTTCAGGACAGATTCTAACACTTAAGGCCCGTTTTCTTGCTATTCAGTTTACCGATAACCATGTTTATTCGTTACTATTCTCACTAAGGCCTAGCTCTTAAACCCATCCTCTACAAATTTATTGTTTAGGGTTAGTTGGGCCTGAATCCACTTTTCCAACAGTAGAAGTGCTCAGGCCCAGTCCCTACAAATAGCTAATTTATAATTAGAGTTTAAGGATGAATCCTTGTTAAAGATTATCAGTAGTATTATGTGATTTAATTTTTCCCACAATAGTTGTTCTTTAATGATTTAAATTGTTCTTATTTCATATCAATTGACTAAGATAGAATACTAAGGGCCTGTTTGGATAGGCTGTTCATAAAGGTGCGTTTTAAAAACGAGCGTTTTTAAAACGTGCGTTTTGAAAATGAGCGTTTTAAAAACCACAGATAAGCGTTTGGTAAAAATGTGAAAATATGTGTTTTTTTATTTTTAAAGCTACATTAAGCGTTTGGATAAGCTGTTTTAAAAATGGCTGTTTGGAGTGTAAATTCCAAAAAAGGACTTAACTATTTTGTTAAGGTTATTTTGTTATTTTTCCTTTAATCAATGTTTTTTTAATTATTATTGAAAATATGTAATTAAGCCTGACAATTACATTAATATTTATAACAATAATGATGTTGTCGTTGTTGGAATCATGGAGAGAAATTTATGTAATTTAAAATTGAAAAAAAAAAAAGGTCAAGAGGAAGATATTAAAATGATTAGGAAAATAGTTATATTAAAATAATTACTAAATAAAATAAGCAGAGCTAATTGGTATAACTCAAGGGAATCAAACAAGTATTAAAGTAAATTTAAGATCAAGAAATAAGTAGAGCTCATCAAAGTCATTGACAAAGAGTTGAAACTTTAAAGTGGAGGTAAATAATATTGTCATTAAGTCATCCATTTTTTTTAAGATAAACAAGTTTTATCAACCTTATCAAAGAATCTATACTTCTACCAACAATGGTAAAGTTTTTTCCCAAAATCTCTTTTTAGCAGCAATGAGCCAATAACTATCATTGTTGACAAATATCTGATAGACTGATACTATTTAACTAATGTACAGAATATATAGTTTATTATAATATATATATTTTTGATAACCAGTATATATATATATACTATTGTACCTTTTTTTTTTTTTTTTGAGTTAAAGAATAGTACTATAACACAGTTAAAGGGAATAAAAAATACACCATCTATAGGCCACGTGAGTGACATGACCATTTGGATAGGTAAAAACTAAAAAGTGAACTTGAAGACTTGTCTTTCTCACTTCCCATCACTGACAACAAGTTTCAAAATTTTGCATTGAGATTCACAGCCGGATAAAACAAAGAAAAAGAAAAAGTGGGGGAGAAGGAACTTGCTAGAAGTAAAAGAAGGAGAAGAAGTTCATGAGGTAGCATCAGGGAAATGAGAAGAAGCAGCAGCTTGATTGATCTGCAACGACAGGTGAAATTTTTTTTTCAAAGATTCACAAAAGCCTTACCTGCTTCTTCGATTTTTATTCTTCTTCAAAGACCTTCAATTTCTTAGAAATCCGGTATCCAAAATTCGGTATTGCCGGAATGACTCCAGTACGGCCGGTATTTAAACCGGAACGAAATACTAGCGTTCCTATACAGGCCAAGGTTTCGGTACGGTATACATGGGGGAAGGGATAAAGCTGGTATATCTTATCGTATTGGCGCTATTTTTATTTTCTGAAGAAAAAAATAGCGGTTAGCCCATCTGCGTCTCTGAAAAAGCAAAGCTTTACAGTGTTTTGTAAACGTGAAAAATCTGGATTTTGAAAACGCAAACGTGCTGATTTTGTGGAGCCAAACGATTTGGCAAATCACGTTTTGTCTAAAACGCGCGTTAAGATTTTGTAAACAGCTTATCCAAACGGGCTCTAAATATGAGTTCAATCATGTTTTTCTCATGCTTTAGGAATTGTATTAACTAATTGAATGCTTTGGTTTATTATTGCTTGATTATAAAATTGGATATCTCTTGTGATTTATTTATCAACGGATACAATTGATAATTTGATTTTATACTTAAAAAGCGAAGAAGAGCGTGCTTTAGATTTTTATACATAAGTTTTAATGATAGTATTTTCCATGATAGCAAGATTGATTTCTAAATTATCATGTAATGGTTGGAAAAACTTAATGATCATAAATATATGCTGATATGAATTAACAAGATAGATTCCAAAACCTTAATTCCTTTCTCTTGATTGTTTAATCTCTTTATTGCTTTTATATTATATCTTTTGCTTATTTTAATTATTTGCTTAGTTTATTTTAATTTCAAAACAATCTATTTTTATCAAATTAGATTAGGAGTAATTGGGTTAAGGTTTGATTAATTTCCTACGTTCATACAAGTCCTTGTGAGTTCGACCTCATTCTTGTCAAACTATACTTCAGTACGGTTCGTGCACTTGAGAGTATTTTAAAATTTCACAACAAGAAAGTATTTCTTGCACCCGTCTCATTGTCTCACATAGGTGCATGAGACAGGCACATATGCAGGGCCAGCCCAAGGCCTAGGCCTAAGGCTCCACCCAAAAAAAAAAAAAAAAAAAAAAATCCCCTTAGGGAAAAAGGCTCCATTTCTAATGATTATAAACCCAAATTTTTATAAAATTATATATATTTTTTAAAGGTTGTGCATTTTTTATTATTAGTGAGGATACTACAAAAGTACAAATTTTACTATTGACTTACAAATTGCCATGTTACTAATCACAAAAAAAAGTGATTTAAACATTCATTAGTTAGATTGATGAATTTCATCAATGTCATATCATATTGTGAACATTTTATAGTGCTTTAAGCGCATTTTTCCTTTTCATTTCTATTAATACTCTCAATATACAAGACCAATAAAACCCTAACCCAATTGAAACTCTAAAATGTTTCAAAAAAATGTTGCAAATGTGTTAAATCATCAATTATAGATTAATCTTCCCTAATATTTTGAGACTTTAATTTTTGTAAATTGATATCCTACAAAGTCACATACCAAATAATATCTATCTCCCTCTCTTAAAAACAAGATATAAAATTAAAAATTAGATTTTAATTTTACTTAACTATGTATCGTTGTATACCCAAAATAAAGTTTTTTTTTTTTTAATTGTAATATATTTTTATTTCTTTTTATTAATATTTATGGTTCAACTCAATGTTTTAAAAACCAGACTGACCGACCGGTCTGACTAGTTCAATCGAGAACTGGATGTCAGTTCGGTCCAATAAAAACCATGAATAACTAGGAAAAACTGGTAAAAATCGGGAAGTGGAGCCAAATCCAGTTTCACCTCCGGTCCGGTTTTTAAAACCATGGTTCAACTATGATATTCAATTCTCTATATGAAATTAACATTAGTTTAGTTGGTATTCTTCATCAAATTATGTATTTAATGTATCAAATTAACCTAGATTTGATTAGTATTAAATAATTTTGTTTAATTAATATTTACATATTAAAAGCCTCGCTTAAATTTTTCATCTTAGACCCCAAATAATGTTGGGCCACCCCTGCACATATGAAACTTTTGCCACCCAACCATATCTATAAGTTTCAAAAAGTGAATACATAAAAAAAAATAAAAAATTTATTTGAAAATAATCAATTAAAACCCCAAAAAAGATCTTGCTTGTTTTTTTTTCGGCTACAGTTAAATCAACGACTAAAATTGGATCAACAAAGTGGAGTGAAAGAGTAGGAAACAACTAGTAGCAAGGACAAGAATCAGTTAAATTAAAATTGTATAATAATACCGAGAAATATCGGTTAAAATCAAGAACTAGGAAAAAGATAGAATTTGTTAATTGGCTAATGGTTAGTATGGTCAATTTTTTAGAAGGCATGACTTACAAGCAATTTTCAACTTGGAAACAACAATGCTCAGTTTTTTTTTTTTTTTTTGGGGGGTGGGGGGGATCATAGCAATTGATGGGGATATAATTATAATTGGTCAGGTCCCAAATTTTCATTAAATTAAACATATAATATTTTACTTAAATTCAATAAATAAAATTGTCCTCATAAAGTGGAGTAATGCTAGGGAAATACTCATTCTCACACCCAAGACATTAAAGGAAAAATAGAATACAAAACAAATGTCAATTTAGAAACACTTAATTAAAAAAAAATTAATGAGGATATCAAACCAAATATAACATAAAGAAACTAATAATGCATATTTAATGCCATAGAATCATCATCAAATTTTGAAAAACAATAGGTTGCCAATGGGGGGAGAGAGAGAGAGAGAGAGAGATGGTAAAGAAAAAAAAAATACAAAGTAATAAAGAGTAAATAAAGAAAAAAAAAATCAAACGTCATCAGTAGACGTTAATTGAAAAAAAAAAAAAAAAAAACTATAAGGAGAAGTAAAAAATAAAATAGAAATGTCCATACGGAGAATATTAAAAACCTTACAGTGTAGTAAAATAAACCGTTACATTCACTTACGTTCATTTTTAAATCAATAATCAACAATTAAATACAATCATAGTACTAAATTTAAACATAAAACTAAACCAAACTTAAATCATAGAAACCATATTTCCAATCATAACTAAAAAAGTGATGTTCTCCAATAATAATTGAAATTGCATAAGAAATAAAGTTATAAAATTTGAATATCCATTTAAAAATGCATAAGAAATAATGAACGATGCTACCTCTCATTTAACGTCTTTATTATGCAAATCATCGGTTAGTAAATATACAATGGTAAGAAGTGTTACAAATGAGATTATTAAAAAAAAAAAGAAGATAAAATTAATTAACAACTATTATTATGGAGTAGTAGTCTATGGTTTTACGCATTTAAATAAGTAGAATATATAGAGTTTACTTAAAAGTACATGTAAAGATTTACATTATATATATATATATATGTAAAGGTTTTAAAATATATATATTTAATGAGATCACCCAAAAAAAAATTATCACACGCAATGCATGAGTTTGCGACTAGTAAATGATTAAAATTTAAATGTCCAACGGACCCACACTTATTAGATACCTCAATAATGAGGAGGTTGGCAAGACACAAGAGTCTTTCTTGCCATTTTCATGGGCAGAGACTTTTAGTGCGTCTCACACGCTGAAGAAGAAATAAGGCTGAAGGGAATTACAAAAGTCTTCGTGCCATTTTCATGGGCAGAGACTTTGAGCGTGTTTCAAAAGCTGAAGAAGAAATAAGGCTAAAGGGAATTAATTGAGACCATTTGGTTATAAGAGAACAACTAAAAGAGAGACGCGACTTGTGAGAGAAAAATAGTCTAAGTAAAAGAAAAAACAAGGATATTTTTCTTTAGCCAGAAGACACATACAAGAGATTTATTGTAATCGATTTGATAATAGTGAAATTATTCAGAGTTTGTTCCATTGTTTTGCCCTTCAAGGAGAAAGGGTTTTCACGCAGTTCTTGAGTGTAATTGCTATTTTGGGTTGGTAATTTTTGTGATAATATTATCGGGACCTAACACATACGCCAGTTACTAAGACTATTAACTACTTTGCTTGCATTCCTTTTATTCAAACAAAAGAACAATTATCAAACTCCTTTCCCAATACCAATCTATTCTCCAATTCTTATAGCATCAATACAATAAACATATGAATCAATACAATTTCATCTCTTTAGAAATCTAAATGCCCAAAAAGTTAGCCTGAGCTACTACTGCTATCGGTGACCCACCTAACTTTTATATTACCTTCCCAATCACGGATTGAAAAGCTACACAAGCTCTGTCATCATTCAGTTGCATCACTATTAAGCTTCAAGAGGCCTTTCAGAGACTTCCTTTACTGCTTGGCTTTCATCATTAGAAACATTCTTCTTGAATGATGCAGAAGGATGCTCTTCAAAACTCTCATGAAGTTTTAAATTTTGCAAATTTCCCAATTGTTCTTCACCCAGTCTGTGTGAACCTGTGTGATTGAGAAATACCAATAGCTGATCTCATAGAGAATTCTCCTTTATTACTTAAGATGCATATCAGTTTATTAGGACTGCTTCTTAGTAGCGAGAGGATTTGATAATAGCATTAAATGGCTCTTCATCAAATAAGCTTTTTTAACTATTCTAAATTCTATCCATGGTCATTTGTTTGAAAATGAAGTAAATTTTGTTTGTTGTTGTGCCTAAAACATTTGGATATGCAATAATGCAAATCTGTTTATCTATAACAGATGATTGGATGAACTCAAATAAGTAAACAAGTAGTCATGGAATGAACCTCTCAATTCGCCTGAGTTGTTTGGTGACATCCACCATGGTTGGCCTTCTTTGTGGGTCTTCCTCTGTACATGATGAGGCAAGGTCCAGGAAAGCTTGCAATTGCTGCTCTAAAGTAGCACCTCCTTCCCCATCTTCTGCCAAGATTGTAGGATCCACAATCTCGTTTATGGAACTACTTTGAGCACGGTCATGTGTGTATGCTACTAAGGTAGAATCTTCATCAATTTTCAATCGGGTTATATTATAAGAATCCTCTCCAGTTAAAAGTTCTAGAAGAAACCAACCAAAACTATATACATCAGATTTCTCATTTACCTTGCCTGTTGCTTTAAGCTCAGGGGAGCAGAACCTTAAATTCCGAAAGCCGTGATAAACTTCCACATCAGTTTCACCTTCGGGAATTGATACAGAAACTAAAAAGTTGGACAATTTGGGAACATCATGTTCATCTAAGAAGATATTTTCCATATCTATAGCCATGTAAATGACAGGTCTTTGGAAGGCAGTATGGAGATAAGAAATTGCATGAGCAATCTGCCTTGCAATCTTTAACCTTCTCTCCCACACCATCGGCTGATGATGTCCTTGAGTAACACGTGAGACATAAATACGATCAGCAAGGAAACCATTGGCCGCAAATTCATACACAAAAATGGGAAATGGAGTCTCGAGACAACACCCTATGGGCTTTAATACATTGCTGTGAGCACTCATTTGTGCAGAAATCACTAAATCATTGATGGCTAAATAGTCTGAAGAATGCCTAGTGAGAATAATTCGTCCTTCAAAAGAACCCTTGTACCAATACTTTCCCAGATGTTCAGAATAGTTGTTGGTTGCTTGGCGGAGCTGTTGAGCGGAGAAGGTACGGATGGGAATAGGCTTTCCATTGCAACAGACAATCAGCTTCTCAAGTAACTTGCCTCCATTCTCAACAAATGCTCTCTCTCTTTGTTTTCTTTGCTTTCTTCTTCTATTAAAGAAATGATCTCTCAACCTACTCCTCTGCATAGCTTGAATGTGGAACCTTGCTCTCTGCTCTTCTCTAATCACTGGGAATTTTTAGGATAGTGGTGTAGAGGGAGGGAGGCTCAATGGGCTTATAATTCATGAAGTATTGAAGTAATTTCAGGGAAGTTTCATGGAAAGTAAGTGGGGCTTTCCTGAATAGCTGATCAACAAAACATAGTCAAACTTGGCTCACATAGCTTTTTGTGCCTGCTCTGCTCAGTGCTCACAGGGAATTTTTAGAATAGTGCTGTAGAGGGAATGGGCATTTTTCTATTTTATTTATAATTTAAGTTCAGGGAGGTTTCATTAGAGTAAGTGGGGCTTTATTCATTATCCGATCAACACAACATCGTCAAACTAGTTTATAGCTGAGCTCACAATTTGGAAATTTCAACTTGTTGCTCACCGCGTGTTGGTAGTGGCTAGAGAGGAGTGAGGTGGATTGTTACTTTGGAGTGTGCATAGGCTGTATTACCAGAATAGTAGTCATGCTGGGAACATTAACATTTTCTAAAAAGAAAATTAAATATAAAATGGTAAAAAAATCAACAACAAAAAAACGAATAAAAGAGAAGTTATGGTTTGGGTTAAAAATTTTATAAAACCTTTGGTAAGGAAGCTTAGAAACAATGAATTTAACCTTTGGTTTTGTTTTTTAAGCTTCAACTATTATCCATTCCTAAATGAATCACGTAGGGAAACAAATAAATTAAAAATCAGAATTTAAAATGCTTCATTGAAAATCAATCTGGGCTTAGTACAACTTGCAATAAAAACTTGGTGCTCAGAATAGAATTTGAAAAAGTACATATGACATTAACCATATCTAAAATTAAGAATCGCTTAGTACAACTTGAAACTTTCATAATTTCGTCTGCTATTGCACACCAAGCTTGTCTTGAGGTTCAACCCAATTGCCATGTTTAGAAGTTAGAACCCAAAAATAATAAAAATAATAATAATTGAAAAAGAATAAAAACAAAAAAACCTTATTCTTTTATGTGATTTAGAGTCTGAAAGAAAAAAAAAAAAAAAATCTTATAACTCCCACATAAATACTACCTACAAAATAGGATTACTCCTTTTTTCTAATCTTTTCTTTTACTAGGTCAGTTTGATAATTGTTTAATATTTTCTCTAATTAATGACTCTTTTTTAAAGAGTGAGATATATATTGTTGTTTATGTGTTTTTTTTTTTTTTTTTTTTTTTTTTGTGGTTATCGGGTTTGATTAATTATTGTTAGGAAAAATGTGATTCAATGTTAGGAACATATGTCAACATTTTATGTAATTGGCTAATCCTTTGACAAAACGCACTTTACTTGTAATTGGGTAGATTTAGGACGTGTTTATTGCTTTAAAAACAAGGTTTTAAGTTCAAGTGTTAAAGCCATGCAAGTCCGTCCAAGAATCAAGTGTGAAAGTGTTGTTCATTAAAGCTCGACAACTAGCATCTATCGAGGCTTAGAGAGTTGTCTCAGCCTGAGGCTCGATAGCTGCTCGACAGATAGGGTTGTCGAGACTTATGAAGTTCAGTTTTTCAAGTTGATTTTTATCCAATCCGTGAATGTATGTTTGGGCTTTCTTTTCTTACAACCCTAAACATATATAAGGATTATTTTAAGGGTAGAAAAAGGAGACGCACAATTGCACAAGAGCATAATTGCACAAGTGTGAAAAAGTGTAACCGGAAATCTAGTTTTGTCCTAGTTCTTCATTCCCTTCAAGAAGCTGCTGTTTTTGTACATCATAGGGTTTTGTGACCAAGCAACTTCATGTTCTTCATCGTGTGATGAACAGAAGAACTTTGTAGCCAACATCCTTCTCAAGTTGGTGACCAAGTCGCGTACTGAGATCCGCGCAATTGGTTAATCACGTACTGGGAGCCGTGGATTGAAAAGGAGAAATTGTCACTACAGAACAAGTCCAATTAGGTATTGGGGTAAGGGTTCAACTGTAGGTTGGTATAAGGTACTGGGATTCCTTTACTTGTAACCGCTTGTTTTGATAATAGTGGATTCTCGGGAGTGGTGATCTTAAAATCACCTAGTGGAGTTTTTACCATGTAGGTTTTCCTCATTCGTAAACAAATCACCATGTCAATTTAATTCTACATACTTAGTTTAATTGGTGATTTGTTTGTGCTGCCACGTACATTGCATGTTAATTTGATTAATTAATAAACTTGGCTAATTAATTAATTAATTTATCACAAGGGGTCAATACGTTTTTGGCCTATCAAGTGGTATCAGAGCAGGCACACTCTGATTAGGGTTAATATTTGCTGTGAGATCCATTGACCCTTATTTGTCATGGATAGAGGACAGTTTCTTATTATACCTTCTTTATTTGATGGCACTAACTATGCATACTGGAAAGTACGCATGAGAGCTTTCTTGCAGTCTTTAGATGAAAAAGTGTGGCAAGTTGTGGAGATAGGCTGGACTAAGCCTACAGAAGCGCCGGCCGACTGGGATGATGCTAAGATCAAGGCGGCAAACTTCAACAGCAGAGCATTGAATGCTCTATTCAGTGCAATCACGAATGAGGAGTTCAAGAGATATCATCTACTGAAACTGCGAAGGAAGCATGGACCATTCTCCAGACAACCTATGAAGGAACTAAGGCTGTCAAAGATTCAAAACTTTAGAGGCTTACTACAAGCTTTGAAGAGATCAAGATGGAGGAAGATGAGTCATTTGATGAGTTCTATGCCAAGCTTAAGGACATAGTAAACTTAGTTTTTAATCTTGGGGAAACCATTCCTGAATCCAGAATTGTGAGAAAGGTGCTCAGATCTCTACCCGAGAGATTTCATGCCAAGATCACTGCAATTGAGGAATCAAAGGACATTGACAAAATTCCTTTGACAGAGTTGGTTGGAAATCTGCAAACGTATGAGTTGGGTTTGACAAGGATTGGGAAATCAAGCAAGAGCAAGAGCAAGAGCATGGCACTGAAGGCCAAGAGCAGTGACATGGATGAGTCTTCCGACGATGAAGATTCTAAAATGAAGTCCTACATCACTAGGCAATTCAAGTAGTTCATGAAGAATGCTAATGCAAAGGGCTTCGACAAGGACCGTAGGCAATCAAGTTCTTCTCAGTCTAAGAGCCAAGACAAAGGGAAGAAGGAGTCTAGGGATGGCAGTAAGTATACTGTTCCCTTAGGACCAAAGTGCTTTGGGTGTCATGGTTTCGGTCATATGAAACAAGAGTGCCCTACTTATCTTAAGACCATCAGAAAAAGCAAGGCACTTGCTGCTACCTTGAGCAACACTAAGCCTAAGGATGACTCCGATAATGAGGATGATGGAATCCTGAATGCCTTCACTGCCACTGTAAATCCTACTGAGGGGATTGTTGAAGATGTGGATGAAGAAGAGGAATTGGTGGAGTCTAAGTTTGAGAAGATGGATGAACAAGATGACATCCACACAACTTATGCAAAGTTATACAAGGTCTCAGAAAAGCATGAGAAGTTGTATAGGTTGACCACCAAGAAGCTTAGTGATTTGGAGCTTGAGCGAGAAGAAATCTTTACAAAGTTTGATGAAGCCAATCAGACTATTAGAGGACTAAGATTTGAAAATAATTTCTTGGCTGAGAGGACCAAGAAGCTTAAGGCAAAACTGTTCTTAGTCAGAGCTCAGCTGGAAAGGACTTCAAGCGCTAAGCTCGATGAGATGCTCAGTCTTCAGAAATCGGCTTCCGATCGAACCGGTTTAGGGTATGATTTCTCTTCTCCTAGTATTGCTTCTACTAGTATATTTTTGTTCCTCCTACTAATAATGTTGAAACTGAGAACAATGATGATAAAAATGAATTAGCTAGTGAGAACATAGACAAGGGTAAATCTATCTTAGGAGCACCCCTAAGCAGGATAAGAAAGAAATTAAAAACCCTAGGGCTAAGAAGAGAAACTCTCAAAAGTCTAAGCAGAAAAAGTAGCATTTCTGTCATCACTGTGGAGCAGCTGGACATACTCGACCTAATTGCTACAAGTGATTAGCCACTCAAAAGAGCAATAGCATGATCGCGTCAGGAGATTAGAATTAGTTTCCATCCTCGTTTGCTCCACTTGGAGATCTTCTCAAAGCCTTCATGTTCCTTTCGAATTTGAACGGTTTTAACTCTTCCCCCTTACCACCGGATCAAGGGTTTGCTAAACGGAAAGGTTCTTCCAAGGTGTGGAAGGAAAAGGGCTCCAAGTGACTCTGTCACTTCTTCTTTCTCTCCCTTTCTTGTTTTTACGTGTGCATTACTTGTGTGTTTCACTTTATTGTTTTGAGTCAGTCTAGTTTTATGCATTGCTTTGTTTTTGTTTGACATTTTTTTGTTTGTTTATTTTTCAATTTTGCTTTATTTTGTTTTTCATAAAAAAAATAAATAAAAAAAATTGAAAAATCAGAAAAATACAAAAACAGTGTGTGTTTGTGTACATTGGTACTTGTGTACCTTGGATGGCCATTGAAACAAAGTTTTCTAAACTTTGTATATTTTGTAACTTAGATGAGCATCTCTATGCACAACTAAGTAAGTGAGCTTTGTGGCTCGTGTTTGTGATGAGTAAGATTAAGTAATCTCTTGTACTTAACACTCGTATCACTCTTTTTGATGGGAAGGACTAGAAAATCCTAAGAGAAAGGCATAAATAACCATCTCACCACTGTTGCCCGCCAATCATGAAATGACATTTGTATGCTTCGGCATAGCAAAAGTGGAATGTCAAAAGCTTAACATAATTGTGTATTTCTTTTCTCTCTTATATGCCCATGCATGATATGCTTAAAAGAAAAATATGCAAAGAAAAATATGCAAAGAAAAATAAAAGCAAAAAAATCAAAATGCTTTATATATGATTGCAAGCGTGTATTCTAGGAGATGTGGGAGTTATATGATGTACCTCGAAGGTGATAGTCTCCATCAAACAGTTATGATTGTGTGTGAGTTAAAGTGATTTTCTTAGCAAATCGTCATAACATGTAGACACTTATGCAATCTTGTAATGTTTTTCACACACAACACGCAATATTCTTTCCTACCTTTGATACATATGCAGGTACAATGTAATTTGGCCATCACAAGGAATACATGTGTTCATGTATGCTCACTAAACTGTCTTGACTTGTTTTTGAAATATAAAATTGGTTAGACTTGTTTAGTGTGTGTGTGTGTTTTGGGATCTATGTGCTTAACATTTTTCTTGTTGAGAGATGTGGTTGAGAGTTTAAAATGGTGTTTGGATATTTGGTTGAGTAGTATGTTTGATTGCATTCATGTCTGTGTTTTTCTCCTCTTGAAAAATGGTTTTTAAGCAATCTCGACACCTCTCTACACCTGGCTTATTTATCGAGCTCTTTAGTTTTCTGTGAACTTGCTTTCATCTTGATTCGGAATGTGGTTATGGATGTGTACTAATTAAGTGCCTATTTTTTTAGGATTAATTAGGATTAAATAACTATCATTTTTAAAATTTTAATTAAAACAATTTGTCTTTACAACATGAGAGTCTTTAGCATTTAAAAATTTTGTTATGGATGTGAAATAATTGAGTCTTTAGCTACCTTTTAGGACTAAGTGGCTGCCCTTTAGGATTTAAAAAAAAAAAATGATTACTCTCATTTAAAAAAAAATGATAATTGTGACACTCTATGATCAGTATATCTTTTTATGTCATTACAAAGTTCACATTCCAAAATGAATAATTTTCATTCATTAAACTTTTGACCTATTCCATGTTTCAAATGTAGTGAGTTATTTTAAAGTTTTACCTTTAAATTTTCTATATTGATCTATCAACTTCTTCATAATAACTTTTGTAAATATTTTCACATGTATTTTGAAAGTAGTTTTATAGTTACAAATTCATTATGCATTTTCAATATAAAGTAAATTTATAAGATTTATTAAGAGGATCTTTTTTTTCCTCCCCCTAAAGATTAATACGGAATTATAGCATCATAAAACATTGATTACTACATAAACAAAATTGCCAAAAATGGATGATAATTATGGAATACTAGTCTCTGAGTACGCACTCATGCGCGTGCTTAGAGGCTCTTGTAACACTCATTACACCCCTAGATATTTTTTTCATCACACCCCTAGGTATTGTATGATTGGAAAGTGTAGTAATCCCAAATTATAATGGATTCAAATTTTTAACTTTTACAAAAAAAATAAAAATAGAAGAGCCTCTGAGCACACACATGAGCGCGTGCTCAGAGGCTAGTAATAAATAAAAAAGTTTCCATTCAATTACTCTAAAAAAAAATGTTTCCATCCAACAAAATTGAAGATGTGTAATTAAAAGTGATCCTGGGATTCGCCTAATTATTATTATTATTATTATTATTATTATTATTTTGATGAAAATACCTTTTTCGTCCACCTATTTTGGCCATGTTTTTAATTTTATCTTCAAGCTTTTATAATTTTATTTTAGTTCTTATATTTTTAAACTTGCTTATGTTTTAATCCCCGATGTCTTCTCAGTTACAAAAACAAAAATAATAGTAGGGACTAAAATGACAACAAATCTAGAAATATAGGGAATAAAATGAAGTTATAAAAACTTGATGACCAAATTATAAATATGACCAACATATAGAAACCAAAATCAAGGAAATTGTCTTTGTTGTCGTGTCTAAAACATTTGGATATACAATAGTGTGAATCTATTTATCTATATACTAAAACTATTGTCCAAAGTAAGTTGAACATATTAAGAATATTATATGACCATAACATTAAAAAGAAATTGACTTAATTCTATCATCCTAACATTTGACATTAGTTAATTTAAGCTAATAACTGGCTAATAGATGATTGGATGAACCCAGGTAAGTAAATAATTAGTCATGGAACCAAACTCTCAATCCGCTTGAGTTCTTTGGTGACATGTACCATAGTTGGCCTTCTACTATTTTCATATCTTATATTTATCATGGTTTTTACTTACTAACTTTCTATTTTTTTATGAGGATTTTTTTTCATTAAAACCTTGGGAAAGTAAAATAATCTACCTTAAAGTTACCCAAACTTACTGATATGTACTTGGCACAACAAGAGTTCAGTTCATACCATGTTACTTGAAAGAGCTTCTTAAAAATTCTAAACTTCCTTTCTGCTGAAGGATAAGACTCATGGAACTAGGATAAGATGAGAGTTACCATCACTGACTTGCTTCTCTCTCCAGATATCTAGAACAAGAATGTATTGCCAAAAATTCAAACAACCCATCAATTCACATAGTGATGGGCACTCAATTAGC
The DNA here is from genome assembly GCA_030021035.2 of Notholithocarpus densiflorus. Taxonomy (NCBI): domain Eukaryota; kingdom Viridiplantae; phylum Streptophyta; class Magnoliopsida; order Fagales; family Fagaceae; genus Notholithocarpus; species Notholithocarpus densiflorus. The sequence goes on from JARYZH020000493.1 coordinate 39,902, forward strand.
AGCTGGTGCATGTTCCATTTTGATATATATAAAAATTATGTTCCCACCCTTCAACAAATGACATTCCATTTTTGATCGAGGAGTTTAATAAGATAATTGTCAAACTTGCCACAAATGAGCAAAATGCCAACCTTAATTTGATGGAATCTGCCCAAATAGGTATAGGGTCAGTAACTATTCATCCCCTTCTTGCTTGGCAGCTGCTGCTACTTACTATTGTTTGCTTTTTTTGTTTTTTTTTGTTTTTCTTTTCCTTTCTCTCTTTTATTGGTAGGCACGAATACTTGGCTTTTGTGTCCTTTTGTGTCCTTTTGGTATTTCTCATTCATAACCATTATAATCAAAGGCGTCAGATGGTGGGGTGATAGAATTTATTTTAAGCTCTTGTTTACAACTTGTGAAAACTTTTGTATCTTTTTCTTTCCTTTCTTTGCTTTCTTGTATTATTAAAGAAATGATCTGACGTCAACCAACTCAGCCGCATAGCTAGAATGTGGAAATTCCTTGCTCTCTTTTGTGCTCTCCTACTAATCTGCTACCGAGGAGGCTCATGAGGGAATTTTTATGGTAAATTCCGAGGAGGTTTCATCGAAAGTGCAGATTTTTCTTTTCACCTTAGCTGTTCAATGCCCATACCGTGTGTTGACGGATTTGGGTCTATTGCACCGTGGAATATCCTCTAAATCTAGACATAAATTTTTTTTAACTTTTTCATATTTTATTTTTTCTAATTTTATTTTTTATTTTTAAACCTCTAAAAATAAACTTTATAGCTTTTGATCACAACTATTAAAAAAGAATTACGTGATGCAACAGCAGTAACTATTGCACCCGATCCCAATCCTGACTTGGGAGTTGGAAGGTCTGGTTTCACATTAGTTGTTGATTTTGTTATCCACATATCTCTCTCCTTTTTTTATTTTATTTTATTTTTTAGAGAAATGTTATGTCCACAACATTTTCACAACAAATCCTATGTGACAAGTTGTTACGGGTTGTTATTAGTAGGGTAAAAAGTAATCTCAATGGTAGGTTCAAATTAGAATCAATAACAACTAATCACTTATAATTTATTGTAAAAATGTTGTAAAAATATTGTGGACGTAGTACTCCTCTATTTTTTATGGGACTCTTTTGTCATTTGCTTTACAAAATTACAATAAGTTTCCATTCAACCAAAATGAAGATGTGTAATCAAGAGTGATTATGGAATTCACCTAATTTTTTTTTTTTTTTGGATAAAAATATCTTTTTGGTCATGTTTTTAATTTTGTATTCAAGTTTTTATAACTTTATTTTAATTCTTATATTTTTAAACTTGTTGACATTTTGATCCTCAATGTCATCTCAAACTCAGTTACAAAAAAATATAATTTTAAACTAGTAGTGCAATCCATTAATCACTTATGCATTCTTTGTAAGTGAGATGGCATTAGGGACTAAAATGACAACAAATTTGAAAATATAAGGACCAAAATAAAGCTATAAAAACTTGATGATCAAATTGTCATAATTTTTTTTTTTTTTTGTCTCATATTTTTTTTCTTGGTGGCAAATAATCCAAATTTTAGTTTTTTTTTTTAAAACAAAAACAAACTAGCTTTTAGCTTTTTGTAATAAATTTAACATAAAAAATTACCAAAATACCATATCTTTTGATAAATACTATGCAAATAAACTATAGAAAATAGGTAGAAGCCAAACACACTCTAAGCATAATGGGTTTATTCAAAATTAAAAAAAAAAAAAAAAACACAAATACATGTGGAATACAAAAAATACATGGATTGACCTTAAATCTACGTCAACAAGTGGTGTCAAGGAATAAATTTAACTAAAAAGATTAAGGAAATTACACTGACAATGATGACCCTCATGACACCTAGAAAAATCAAATCCCAAATGCACTCAAAGTGCTCTCTCTCTCACAAAAGCACAAGGTAAAATATATGTTTTCTCTAAACAAATTTTTAAACGTGAACTCTATTAGAAAAATAAACATACGGTGGAATATTCATTTAACCCCACCCCCCCCCCCCCCCCCCCCAGGTATCGATGAGGTTTTAGAATGAGGCTGCATAGGATCAGGTTTTAGGATCGAGAGGTAATACGTTGCTGGCTATATCAAAAATCTCTATATCTCTCAATAGAATAGTCGCATAGAATGAAAACATCATCACATTCTTAATGCAATCAGCACCCAATTCATTTTTGTCTTTGTTCCTAAAGGGTTTTAGGATGAGGCTGCCCTTACTACTGTCCACACCATTAATCATATTCCCTCATCCATTACTCACAATAAATCATCGTTTGAACTTCTCCATGGTAGAGTCCCTGACTACTTCCCCCTTCATGTCTTTAGTGTGCTTGTTTCATTAACCTTCCTTGAACATTCTAAACTTGATTTCCAATGCTAGTTATATGTTACTTCCTGGGTTAATGGCTTTTCTCAAAAGGGTTATCTTTGCTATGACCCTATTGCCAGACGTACATATCTCCTGACATGAGAAATTTGGAAACACCAAACGTTCTCTAGTGTCTTGATCAGCTAGCCATTCTTTGTCATGTCTCTTATATTCACATATCCTTCTATTGCCCTTTTAACACAAGCCCTCAAATACTTCTGTCATGGAATAGTCTAATTCAACAGATGCTTCTACTTCGACCCCTCTTAATGCACGTTGGATCCTGCTCCATCACACTATTTTGAGTCTCCATTAGCCTTACATTTTCTTCACTCTAGTTAGGAAAGAGTTCCTCCATCTCATCTCATCTCATTGATTGCCATTTCTTCTTTGTCATTGCCACTTCATGAACCCCATACTTATTGCGAGGCTAGTATTGAAACCTTTTGGCAAAAAGTTATGTTTGATGAACTGATAGCAAGACTATTTCTATTTCTTTTGAGGTTAATTTGAAGCTCACTGCCTTTGATAGCTAACCTCTCTCGAATTCGACACTACTGCAAACTGGTTGGCAGCCTTACCTATTTCACTATTACTTGACCTATCATATTCTATGCTGTTTCACTTGATCAATCAATTTATGCTCACTCCCATATCTACTCATTATGCTATAGATCTTTGTAGTTTGCATTATATTAAGGGAACACACTTTCATGGACTGCAGTTTCTGAAGTAGGAGAATAACATTTAGAACATCTCTTTTGCAAATAATATGCTTGTAACCCAACTTTGTTACTTTTCCTAAAACAAATTAGGCCACCTTAGCTTCTACTTTTAGAGGGTCTTAGTCTAGTGTCAATTCTGCCCAGGCAAATAGTACTTTTTTTATATAATGATTTCTACCCATCACTACTGAGTGTGCTCTCTCCTCACTAACGGTTGTATCAAAGTTTACTTTCATAAAAGGGGGATGGGAGGGTCCCACACATTCCTTCTAAGTTTTTCTTCACTTGCACAATCCCAAGATAAAATATGGGAAGTATAAAAATAATTAATTTTTCTACTTAAAACCATAGGGCCAAGAACTTCATTCACTTTGCCTCGCAATGGGGTTTCTTGTCATTCATATTATGTCACAGCAAATGGGGGATAAAACACAAATCTAACCCAACAATTGTAAAATCTAATAGACCAGGGTAAGTGGGCCCATGCTCAGCAACTAATCAATTTATAATTTCTTTGTAATCAAATTCTTAAAACCCTAATTATTTTATTTTGAAAAAAATTCTTTTTGGGGGAAGGTAAGTTCTATTATGAAACCCCTATGGGACTCTAGGAATTTTTACATAATTAGTTTCATTTTGGGCTAGTCTTTGAAGCATTAAAAAATAAACATTTTCTGGTTGAAAATTGAAAGATTTAACTAAATACTAGTGCACACTCCATTATTGCACATAACCATATACACGTACACTTTGCACTGAAATAATGACTTCAAGTCACGATTTTAGTGCAAAGTGTGTGTGTGGTTGTGTACAACAACGGGTGTAAAATAAATATTGCTCAAGGTAATTTTTTTTTTTTTTTTTTTTTGAGAAATAAACACACACAGGGGGAGGTAATATAATGCATCATAATCATACGCATTGAATTTAGGCAGCACAGGAAAGAAGATTTTTGAGGGCATGACTTCTTCACTCCTCCGATGCTAAAATTAGGATGTAAAGCACAATTGATGGCCTGATTGCGGAATATGATGATACAAGAAGATTTAGGTTCTCTACACAATCATTTCGAAGAAGAAATGAAACAACAAAAGAAGAAAATACATGAACATTTAGTGAGTCCAAAAAAGATAACTGACAAAACCATTACCTGTTATGTGACTTGACATTGGGCAAAATTTTCACTTCGTGTCTTTGAAACAGTTCCAAAATAAGAAAGAATGGTACTACTACCAAAAAAACCTAGTTCTATTAATAAAAACTATTATCGTACAAAGTGTATCACAAATAAAACAGCAGAATTATTAACTGTACAAAAGACATTGCATTCAAGGAGGAAGCTGACCCAAAAGATCTATGTTTACTTCCTTCCTAGCCTCTTCTTTCTTTCCCTTTTCTTTTCCCCTCTTTACTATATGAAAATTTTCAATGGACCCTTCTTGGGTAAAAAATTTATAATCTATAATAATATACAAATCCTATGACCATGATTCACTTAAGAACTTCTTGATGTGGCTCAAAAGAATGACCATGTCTGAATGCAATTTTGTGAAGCTGATCATATCCTGCAAGTACCCCAGCCCCTGCCACACCAAGAAGCATATTTGCAGTGACTCCACGAAACAATGCTGCAAAACCCTCATGGTGAACGATCTCTCTAAAAGCATGCATGGCATTACGGTACTTTACAGGTTGTCCAGAGGTCATCATCATTCTCCGTCTCACTGTGTCGAAGGGGTAGGCACAGACGCCAGAGACTGTTGTGACGCTCCAACCCAGTAGGAAACTAGCAAAGAAATTTCCCTGCAGAAAGGTAGATGGTTTACTCTGGAGGATTAAAAACAAAGTCTAAAAACGGGCAGCAATTCTTTATTTTGAATAGCATGAAAGAACTTGAAATAGTTTTGTAAAGCACAATGTCATTCATGTGATTTCAACAGAACATAGAAGGATCAAGGATCAGATAAATTTGGAAATGAAAATAATCATGAAATAATTTTGTGAAAAGTTATCAACTTCCCTTATATCAGCTGTTCAAATTCATTGGACCGATTGACTATCTCCTACGTGGGGACCATGAGTTATTGTTATCACAACAATAGCCAACCATTTGAATGTCAGTTAACTTTGTCAAGAATCATGTTTCCAGAATACAGTTAGCAGTCAAGATGCTAATTCACTCACTCTCGAGTAGATTCTCAAGCACATGGTTTTTTATTTTTATTTTATAAGATAATTTATTAGAAGTAGTGTCCTCAAAGAATTACAAGAGGACACTCACATGATCCAAAAAAATCAACAATGGAGATAAATAACATCCCCCCCCCGCGCCCAGAGTAGTCAAGGATCATGCTTCCAGAATACAGTTAGAGGTCAAGATGCTAATTCACTCGCTCTTAAATAGATTCTCAGCCACAGGATTTTCTTTTTATAAGATAATTTATTAGAAGAAAGTAGTCTCCTCAAAGAATTACAAGCAGACACATATGATCCGAAAAACTAACAATGAAGCCATGTGACTTCCCCTTCACTGGGGCTGCGATCATAGTACTATATTCAAACAAAGATCTCAAAATTATTTTTAAATATAGAGGCTTACCTCAAAAGGCCCAACCAAAACAATTGGCTTCATCGTATCATAGATCCCAAAATACATGCCTCTATACAGAGTAATTCCCATGATTGAAGCCCCAAAACCCCGGTACAGGCCAATAATTCCATCGCTTGACAAGGTTTTTCTGTATACATCTATTATCCCTTTAAACTGGCGTTGACCATTAACTTGGCACTGCCTTCCATCAGTGCCTAGACGAGTACGTGCATAATCCAAATGGTATAGAAACAATGAAGTAGTTGCTCCAGCAGCACTTCCTGAAGCCACATTACCAGCAAACCACTTTATGTATCCATCCTTCTCTCTTGAGCGTCCAAAAATGCTTTTGAAGTAACCTTTGAATGCAAAGTTGAAAGCCTATGGACAATTTAACATCTGCTTGGTGAAAACATTTGACAGGATTGTAATTTGCAGATAAATTTTATTAATAATTTTTAAAATGTACTGTCAAATGGCATTAAGCATGCAAACAAAAGTGCAACTTTCAAATGATATAGCAGAAAAACAATCCTTTTTGTATACAGCTTTGAATATCCTTTTCTAACAAGAATTTTGCATATATATGGTAAGGTTTTTGCAATCTAATAAGCATAGGCCTTGCATGGATACAATTTTTTTTTTGATAAGTAACAAAAATTTTATTAAAAAACAAAAAATAGCCAACCCGAGTACATTGGGAATGTACTGTGGGGGCACAAAACAAGAACCAAGATTACAACGATCAAGTAAAACAGGAAGGGAAGAACAAGAAGAATGACAAAAGACCACACTCCAATCAAGGAGAGTGTAAAAAAAAAAGACTTAATCTCTAACATAGAGCGTTCACATTCCTCAAAGCTTCTAGCATTTCTTTCGTGCCAAATACACCATACCAAGCAATGAGGCACAACTCTCCACAAATCTATGTTTCTATGTCATCCAAACATACCCTACCAAGACTCAAACAACTCAATAACCTTGTGAGGCATAACCCAATGAAGCAGAAATTTACTATCTGCTCATTATTGATTCTCTATGCTAGAAATTTACAAAATTGGACATCAATATCCTAGGAAGCACAGACATAGACACGAGTATGACACGACAACATGAGAAATTTTTGAGAAGTTTTAACATAATAGAGTTACCCTTAATGAAGTGTCCATGCTTCCTAGTCAATATCACATTTTAAATAATTATGTAGTTAAGTAATGCAACACCTTCAAGTGATTAGGTAGGAAAATAGCTGAAGTTCTTTATGATAGAGAGTAAAAAGCCATTTCTAACAAGCCATCCCAAGCACCCAATATAAGTTTCTACAGAAAAGCTGGTCTGAAGTAGGACTTAACTGATCTTTTCAAGAATAATAAAATTGAAGATTTGTGCATATTCCTAAAGAGATTACCAGCACATAACCCCAAGGAGAGGGAAAATAACAGGAAATTCATTTTATACTCTGAACTGAAATTTGAAACACTATTATTAACAAATCTAAGCCAGGATTATATACGAATTAATAATATAAACGCCAAATGTAAGCTCCACAGAATGGGAAACAAAGAATGCAAACAGTTCATGAAATAAAGAATTCAGCATGTTAATAAATCTCGTGGACAGTTTTCAACATCCTTTTGCAGAAATTATATTTACAAATTCCAATTTTTGAATTACTTGTCTTTGTGAAAAGGGCAAAACTAATCACATAAAAAAAAAAAAAAAAAAAAAAACCACTTTAGACAACAATGTCAGGATCAGCTCTATTCTAAGAATAATTGTAAAAACAAGCTCACAAACAAAAAGAGTAACCATAAGACTCTCACATTACAGGGAGCAATACTATAAATTTATCCATAATAAAAATACACATAAAACCATACTGTTAAAAATAAAAATATCCAGCCCAAAATCTTAAAGGGCAAACAAGATGTTGAGAGGAAAAGAAAAATACCTGAGTAGGGAAATATCGTATGACATTTGCCTGGTTGCCTCTCCAGAAAGACAACAGGCCTTCCTCTCTCAAGACCCTTTTAAAGCAATCACCAACACCCATATAAGGTCTCGTGAGCTGTCCTCTCTTTATCATCTCTCCTTGATTTTGTAACAAAAGTTTCACTCTTTCCATTGGTGCAGCTGCACTCTTTGATATCACTGCCGCTACGCCTCCCAATACAAAATCTAGAGAAAATTTCTCAGATTGTGTCTTCATTCCTGTTTCCCTTTTGCAGGACAAGGAACTCTGCCCCCTACACGCTTGCCATCTCTTAGAACAGAACTTCTGCAGTTTCTGTTAGAACATTCTGATGCCCCTAACTCAAAAGCTGTTTCAAGCTTATTATCTGGGGGAGCATACCTGAACCTGTATCATCTCTTACAGTTAGATACTGAAGCTACTTTAGATGTTCTGAGATGTGCTTTTGTAGAAGATGAAATCCCAAAACCCGAACTTTCATCGCATGATTCAGCAGATAAAAATACGGTGCTAAAAATAGAGAATGACAATGGATGTCAAAATATATTGGTCCAAGATACAGTGAACTCTCTTATTTGTATTCTTAATAGGGACATTTCCCAAACAGAGAGGTCAGATAGTGAAGATGTCAGTGGATTGGTTGAAGAATGGCCTTCTAAGAAAGACATATAGGCCATATGTTTGAGTTTATAGCATACTATGTTGCATGTGAAAGAGCTAATGTCTCGAGAAGTGTCCTGAGTCAGATTTTAGAATACTTGACATCACAAAATAATTTTCCAACTAGTGTTTCCTCACATCACATTACTTCAACAAGATACTGAGGAGCAGGTGCTTGCCCTTCTAGAAGTAGTGCCTGAGATTGACTGGAATGCTTCTTCTGTATTAAGCCTATGTCAGAAAGCACAATTTTACCAGGTATATTTAAATATATTTCTTATGATGTTTACCTGGGAAGCATATTGCTGCAATCTAGCAATCCTCTGTTTTTCTTACCTGTAATATTAGCTCTGTTGTAATTTTATAGGCTTGTGGCTTCATTCATACTATCAGACATGAGTATCTTGCTGCTTTGGATAGCTACATGAAGGATGTAGATGAACCCATTCATGCTTTCTCCTTTATCAACAAAACATTATTACAGCTGAGTGATAATGAACGTGCTATTTTTCAATCAGCGGTCATTTCTCGTATACCTGAGCTGGTTGATTTAAGCAGGTAATGCTTTTTTTTTTTTTTTTTTGAAGTTATCTGGGGATCTTGTTTAAATGGTACATATGATCTTTTGTTGTGCAGAAATTAATTTATCCTGCAATCTCATGCATTTGTTTATCCTTTGCAGAGAGGGAACATTCTTGTTGTTCATCGGTCATTTCAACAAAGAAGGTTTGCATATCCTGTCTGAACTCCGCTCTCATCCAAGAAGCCTATTCCTTTATTTAAAAACGGTCATTGAGGTTCACTTATCTGGCACTCTCAATTTTTCTTCTTTAAGATGAGATGATTTTGTGGATCCTTCTGATGGAATAAGGTTGAAGGATCAGTCAAAAGGACTTGAGGCTTACTTGGAAAAAATCTCTGATTTCCCCAAGTTAATGCGTAATGATCCGGTTGAAGTGACTGATGATATGATTGAGCTTTATCTGGAGGTGAGCACTTTTACAACTATATTTATAATTCAAGCTAGAATTCATTTTACTCCCTTTAAGTTCAGACTTCTTGTCATTTTGGTCCCTATAGTTCTGCTTTTTGCAATTTCATCCGAAAGAACCAATTCGTTGTATTCCTGTTTATGTGTTCTATTGTATTGTGCAGGATGATGACTGTGCATGCAATTTCTTCAAGTGGTTAGACATTAGCATTTGTTGTACGCGTGGCGCAGCAACAACACCTATTGTACCTATTGTTATCGCCAAATTCAAACGATTGGAGCATGTGGTGGAAGTTGCCAATGAAGAGTCGAAGCAAGCACACGCTCTGACGGAGGCAGCATTGGAAAGGGAGCGAGTTGCAAAACGAAAGGCTGAAAGAGCCAAGGTTGCACGCATGATTTTTGACGAAAAAGCAAAGAAGTTGACAATAGCTCTAGTAGTATCCTGGGTCATGTTTCTAGGATTGCTTATCTTGTCTACTAGGTTTGGAGAAGTCAAAATCAGGCATATGTGTTTGCCATAATGGGATGTGTATGTATGTAATAATACAGACTTGTATTATTACATTTGTTTTATATGGTAATCGTACTATTGCAAGTAACAGTTTATGATATGTATGTAGTTGTACTTTTTAAAACAATGTGGAAACGTTTGAATTTGATCTATGATGTTAATGGCCAAGTTGATGGAGATTGTAAATTCTGTTGTTGTATATATGTGTCTATATACATATATATATATGTATATATATATATTATATTTATTTATCTATATACACTGCGCCAGCAATTGATAGTTAGGCTTCTTGGTGTCTTTAAAACAAATTCAGGGTAGATATTGTTTTCTTTATTTATTTATTTTTTTTAAATTCTTGGCAGATTACTGTTGCAATCTTAAAATCCATTGAGTTTATCTCTTGTTCAGATAAGATTGGAGTCTACTCAGAAATCCCCTGTAAGCTTGAAATCTACTGTTGCAATACCCATGAGTTTCACATGTAACGATATATACAAATGCATAAATCAAACGTATTACAATCAAGTTTTGTGAGCCATCAGTTCTACTTACCAACAATAATAAATCACCATAAAACAAAATGGTATTACATTTTATGGTCCCCACAAAAAATTACCATAATGTTAATGGTATTTTCAACCAAACTAATTTCTATTGTGACAAAAATAATAGTGACCATAATCAATTAAGGGGAATATAACTTCCATAACAACTTAAGTCCTACGATGGACGCATCGTACATATCGATGCTGTGATATTGTCACGAACCTCTTTCATCTCAGCTTCGTCCAAGATTGAGATCACATCTGCCATGGCATCGTAATGATCTCTCTCACTACGTCCATATGTGCCCCGTGCAGCTCTGGAACGTTCAACGTCATTGTTTTCATGTGATCTAATGAAATTGTGAAGAACCATTGTAGCAACAATGATCCGACATTGAGTGCGTATATGAAAGGGTGACATACTTCTCAAAATTCTCAATTTATTCTTCCAAACTCCAAAAGTTCGTTTTATGACCAAACGAAGTGAGGAATGGAGATAATTATATTTCTCCTCTGGACGATGCAAATGTTCGCCTCGTTGAAATTCAGGGGTGTGGTACCTCTCCCCCTTATATGGTGCAAGGAAGCCTCTCTTCATAGGGTACCCTGAATCAACAAGATAATACTTTCTTGCAAATGAAAACATTTAGTACATTAGCATTTTCATTACATAATACATACTTTAATACTATAATTAAACTGCATATTTACAAACAAGCTGAAGGTTTTAGGAAGTTGTTACTCTCATTATTGAGGCAGCGTAAAAATATCCTTGTGTCATGTGCTGACCCTTCCCATCCAACACACGCAAATGTGAATTTCATGTCAAAATCACATGCATACATGCAGTTTGTTGTTGTGGTCCCTTTCCTTCCTCTATACGGGTGTTGTTCATCAACTGGTATGACCACGAGGACGTGGACCCCATCAATCGCACCAATGCAACCCTAACCATTGCCTCAAAAATACCATGTGAAATGAAATATGTGGTATGACCATAAAGATAATTTGAATAAAATCAAGTCAAGATACCAAATTCACAAAGTACCTTGAAATGTGGCCAATATCGATCTGAATACTGAATATGTTCTGGCACGTTACGAAATGTACGATCAGCAGGCTGGATAATGTCTGCTACCATTATGGTGGCTAACAATGTAACTACCGTGGCCACGTGTCAATGCACTGTCTCACCCGGGTGCTAAAATCTATCCTGCACTATTCTGTTACCTAAGGCATGACCAAGTACCACTAATGTCATTGCCACAGACTCTTCCAAGCAAACTCTTCTGGTACCGTTATATCCATACTGAGTGCAAATTGTAGTATACAATTGTCGAAACACATGGCTTGACATTCTAAAAGTTCTTAGACATTTCTGCTCATTTCCATTTAATGTATACTGTACTCATTCATACCCTGTTTGTATATTTGTATGCAATGGTACTTTGGTCATATAGGTCTCCAAGTAAGCTACACATGCACACCCGGCTATATATGCTGCGAGTACAATGTCGTCGTTCAGGTCAAAGTCTGCATCCCTGCATATGTTACCGACTTTAATTGCATGTACAAATACTAATGTGATACTATAATATGTAGGCTAAAAACAAGTTGTTAAACTTTATTGAACCTTTATTAGTACTAGGCTCAAACTATGGTGGTACCAATAAATTAACAATCCTAAAAATATGCTTTCACGATTTCATCCAATATTTCTAAAAATTGTGTATATTCACATCTAGAGGGTAGGTATAGAAACTCACTGGTGCTGGGAATCAGATGAGTCGTTTAGCAAATCCATCCTTTTGTATACCTTGAGACTTCTCTTTCTTTTTCTGTCTGTGGAAAGCCAAGGACACTGGAAAATATGGCCTACTTTACAGAAAGCTCTTTATTTGGCTAGGGACTTGGTGTTGGGATCATGTACCTGATGTCAGCAGGGAAAACTGAGATCAGTTAGCTGAATGTGCAAGTGGATGAGCATTAATAAAACTCTTCAATCTATCAATTGATCTTAGAAACTGGATGATATGTTTCTGGGTGATTTCAAGGACAACCGGGCCTCCACAAGAAAAGGGGTGAAGATTAGGAATGATTAAGAGCAAAGAAACATTACATTTCACATATAATCCCCTGCCTCGCCTTACAATCTTTTCTTATACCCTCATGCCCATCTCTAAATGACAAGTAACTAACTAACTGCCTACTACCTACTGCCAATGCATCAGCACATGCTTCCTACAATTAGCACATGCTTATTACAATCAAGTACCCTTCCAATCAATCACATTCTTAATACAATCTCAGCACATGTTAGCTATACAACCTGATATAGCCCTGATGCAGCACCTGATGCAGAACCTGATGCAGCTAGCTTCTTAACAATGAGACTGCAAAAGTTGTTCAGGAATTAAAAACTGAGCTTTACAAAAGAAGTTTAACACACAGAATGTTGACCCTAATGATGATGGTGAATATGCAAGTAGTGTTCTTACTGAAGAGCCAGAACCAAGGCTACTTGAAATGGATGAACTGGAGCTGAGTTTGAGTCTGAACTGCAAAATAGATTTCCTACCACCATGTTAAAATCATGCCTTGAAAAGGAAGTTTAGAAATCAATGTTCAATGTTACTGCCAATATGGTTTATTATATTAACTTGGTAAGCTTATAGAAGTCATATGGGTGACTATAATCTAGCAAGATATTTATCTATACATTAGGGGAAAACAATTTAAAATCATAATTGATCCATTATATCTTCTCTGCTAATGTGGAAAAATATATATGTATATGACACAAGTTAAAAAAAGAAGCTATCCGTTTCATCTTTCAAGGGTTTGAAAGGTCATACACAATAATTTCTACACACTGTCCAGTGTTGAAAGGCTAAGAGAATTCAGTGAATTGTAAAAAAAAAAAAAAAGAGTGTTACTCCTTCAAACTCTTGAAAACGCCCATTGGAGCAGTCAACTAATTGATGCTCTAATCACAACTACTGGCTTTGGTTTCTTTTTGAGTGATTGCCCAATATGAACTCCGAAAGAAAAAAAGAAATGTGAACTTCTTAGTGATGATACATGTAACACATGCCTATTAATGTATGGTGAATTAGTGTATTGGATTTAACGTTTTCTGCGTTTGCGTTTACAAACGCAAGGGACCCACGCTACAGTACGCTCACAAACGCGCATAAGCCCAGCTTAAAAGAGGGCGTGTCCGTGTGTGTACTGTTCATGGACACAAACGCTCAGTACTGTTCACACACAAATAACCCACGAAAGAAGGGCAGAGTCACAAACACAAAACGCAGCGTTCCAGCAAACAGCTATTTTCATTCTCCAGGAGTTTCTTCTCTCAACTATCGTGGCAGATGTCTTCAATGTTCTTCATCAATGCTCCGTCCTCTTCCGAATCAATGAACTGCACCTACCCACCAGCCAAAAACCCATCAAAACAGATGAAACACCTACATTGCAAACCCATTACGCGGAAGAAACCCACCCCATCACCTCTGCTCTTCCTTCGCTCGAGCTCACCTTCTCTCCGCTTGGGACGTCGTTGCCGCCACTGTGGGTCTCTGCATTCACGGGTAAGTTGTGTCTAACTTCTCATACTCTCTGATCTGTTGGTGTGTGGTTATATTGTTTTCCATGAGGCTTCAATCTGTGGTTTTTTGTGTTCAACGTTTGTGTGTGGTTTTTGTGTTTTCCATGACACTAGTATGTGGGTTTCTCTCTCCTTCGTGTAATTTTGAGTGTTTCTCTTCCTACCTTTTTTGTATTTGGACTATGTGAGTTTACTTTGCATTTTTCATGTGGGCACGCCTAACCGATTATGATATGCACGAACTGTCTGTTGAAATGCCTCAATGAGTATAGAAGGAAGTTATAGCAAAAATGGGTAAGGGGAAATCGAAAGACAGTGGTAATGATGCGAGAACTGATTGGAAAGAACCAGCGGAACTAAAAGCATTTTGTGATTTGTGTGCTGTTCAAGTCCTAGAGGGCAAGAGGAGTGGAGTATTTTTGAAAAAAGAAGGGGTTGATGCAGTGATTAAGCAGTTGGGTGAAATGGGAAAACTGGTGACTCACACGCAGCTTAAAAACAAATGGGATCATCTGAGAAAACAGTGGAAGGATTATAACGAGTGTTTTGAGCGTGAGACTGGGTTGGGTCTTGATCCTGGAACTAGGCAACTTGATGCCAGTGATGAGTGGTGGACTCGAAAGATTGCGGTTAGTTTACTTTACATAACTGTAAAAAACTCCACTGTTTACAACTATGTATTATTGTGTTCTAATTACTAGTTGTCCACATGTAGGCATGTCCGAAGGCAGGAACCTTTAAAAAAAGAGGTATGCCGAATAAAGACTCCATGGACATCATGTTTAGAGGCACGGTTGCAACGGGGAAAAATGCATTCTGCACGAGTGATCAAATACCAAAGGAAAGCACCGAAGGGTCTAGGGACTTCGCTAATAGCAAGGAATTTGTTGACTCCCAATGTCAACCCTCTGTGAATGTTGACCCAATGGAGGTTGAAGGCCCATCATCGTCAAGGGCAGGACTGACAGTGAATAAGGGGAAGGGCTTGGCAAGTAGTGTCCACCTTTTCAGGCTAATTTGCAAGAAACCAAGAAAAAAGCGTTCAGTTGTGCAAGAGATGTCCGACTCTTTGAAGAGCATCTCAGATGTTATTGTTGAAAGTAGAAGTGTAAGTACTCGTACACCATGTGCTTCCAAAGCAACTGCTAAGCTTAAATCAATTCTGGACATGGTGTTGAGTCTTCTTGGGGTGCAATCGGGTGATCTCCTTCATCTGTTCAGCATCCTATTCTTCATGGAAAAAGTAGAGGGTAGGAACATGTTTGCAGCACTGAGCGATAAGAAGGACGTCAAGCTGAAGTGGCTAGAGATGCAGTACCAAAGGAACCCTGAATTTCATTTTTCCTGAAGGAAAGGGGGTTGTCTCGATAGGGTTTCTTAGGCTTGGTGTTTTTGTAATCGGATTTTCTTTTTATGTACCTGTTGCACTCTTTTTTTTTTTTTTATTGGCAGAAACTATGCTTACCATGGGTGTGTATGTAAGACAATGGTTACTAATTAATTGTCATGTAGTGTATGCTTACCTGTTCCCTTTTCTTCTGCTAGTGTTTATAATTGTCATTATGCTTTTTAGTGAACATTCTTTCTTTTTTCCCTGTGGAGGAGTTAGCTTAATCAGCCGATTGGTTGATTGTGCTGTGACTTGATTTGCTTAACTTGCAGTTAAAGTTATACACGTTACACGCACAGATGCTTCTCCTTACTTGTGCTGATTGTTATCTGCGCATTAATTTTATCATTCCAGATTACATGTATGGCTAATAACTGAATTCTGTAAATTTATAATGGCACATCATTGAGCACTTTTCTGTTGTTCTCATCAGTTATTGAAAATCTAGTGTTTATGTTGACAGGATTATTTTTAATGAACTTTCGAAGCTCACGTCAAAGCTAGAATTTGGTGGTGAGAATTCATTTCTTTTTTTCAATTGTTTTTTATTTCCATTGTTTTTGATTAGTTGTAGCAAAGAGATGCAAAATTTTATCTTGGTGTGCAGAAGTCTATTAAATGGATAAATCACACATCAGTTATCACTGTTAGTTGTTGGCTTGTTGCCGAGTTTAAACATCATTAAAGCATGAAGAATTACTGTTTAGAGAGGGAACCACGCAATTAGTGTCTTTTGCTGCAATTGAATTTCATCTGATTTGGAAAGTCTTATTAATCTAGCGAACTTTACCATTTCAAGTTAGTTAATTGAAGTATATCGACTGATTTTAGGAAGTGAATTTCCATGTTGCCAAGTTCTGATGTGCCATGCATAGGTTTAATAATAGAGAAATAGCCTCCTCCACCTCCAACTGATTGACATTATCACATGGTAGGGAACACCCACTTACCTTGCAAGTGCAGTATCTTAAGATCAGGACTGACATGAAATTACTTGGTAGCCTAGTTGCATGTCACTCAAAAAGCTAGGAAAGTTATTTATTTAACTGTTTGCTTATTTGGGTAAGATAGAAATTTTCTGTTTTGCACATATGGAAGTATTTTTTTTAGAAATCTGAAGAGAATTTTTATGTTAGTTGTTGAGCGTGAAACAAGCACGAGTACTTCCTTTGTTCCCAACATATATGAGATAATACACAAACTTTGTCTTGTGTCAGCCTTTCCATGTATTGGAAATGCTGATTGCCTAAGTATTGGAGTATCAGATGACTTATTTCATAAGTTGAATCAAAGAGTTCTACAACATTGCAAATGTTACATGTGTTGGGATTAGTGCCCTTAAATCCTATTGTATGATGCTATGTATGATATTATGTATGACTTAATATCGTGTTTAATAAAGTTGTTTTATTATTATCTGAAATATTGGTAACATGAATATTCATACATTATCATATAGTCCATGAGATGCATAGTATGTGATTTATGTGATTTAGTCACAGAAGATATAGATCACAAGTTCTTTGTAAACTCAGAATTTAGTTCGTAGTTAGTGATGAAATTGGGCATTTCATCTGTGAAGACTATAACATATTAACTAAGATGATTTGTCTTGGTCATGGAAGTGGTGACTTCTAGTTAATATGTTGATATGTTTTAAGAGTTAAAATATATTGAACTGGACCGCTGTGAGGTTTATTATTCTCCATACGACTGTCAATTGAATAATAAATCTCACGACTTATATTCACATGAACTCTTAATCCTGAGAGAATAATGGACATGATCATGAAGTGTAGGTTGCTTTAATATATCAGGAGTGAGATCTAAAGTAACGGTCAAAACCTCAGTATGTTGGGCAGCCACATTTAGTGTTGATGGAACATATATTCTCAAGATGGAATTCATAGTCTCTTAACGGAGATACAAAATATTCCCTTGAGATAAGTTTAATGGGTTTGTTATTCAGAAAGTTAGGCCTAATCACTTTAGTAAGACTAAAGTATATATTTATGAAATTGGATTTCATAAATATATGGTGAATAACTTAAAAGGGTTAAACTGGGTACTCAAGGATTAAGATGTAGTAATTCACAAAGTGGCAGTCTTCATTCATGACTTTGTGTTACTACGAATATTTTATGAAGGGGTTGCATGTACAATAAAGTCTTGGGATATAATTTTTTAATAAGGCCTAGAGTGCAATTATATTTATATAGTGGTATTAAATATAATTATTGGTAACTTTGGATTTGTCAAGAGTTGACAGAAAAGCCTAAGGCCCATTGGAGCTAGAGTCTTATTTGTTCCCTTTTGGTCCCACTCCAAGCCACACACTAAAGCCCAATTGGAAAGGCCCAAAAGGCTAGCCCAATTAGATAATCAGTTATATGGAGAGAAACATATAGATTTTTAGTAAGAACATGAAAAGGTATGTATGTGAGTGTTGGACACTCTTTCATTTTCTTCAAGAACATACACATATAACTGATTGAGAGACCACATATTTTGGGCATCAAGTGGAATTGGAGTGAAGATTGAAAGTGTTCCCGAGAACTTCTGATCTTTGGTTTTGAAATTCACTGCACCAAAGTACACTCTCTTGTTCTATATTCTGAAACTTACATAGTGCATGTTATCAATTGCGAATGAAGTAGATCCGTTAATTTTTCCACTGCATATTTGCATATTACCAACAACATGGACGTTTATTTTTGGATGGAGTTTTACATGTACTGTTTGTTGTTGTTATTGTGGTCATCTGTATAAAAAGTATACTAAAAGTGAGTGTTATGTGATAGCATATATATGTATCTAAGTGACCCCAATGCTCTTCTCAAAAAAAAAAAAAAAAAAAAAAAAAAAAAATCTCAATGCATACTTGTAGCCATAGGCAGGTGAAGCTTAGGTGGGAGACATGTTTTATTGGTGCTGAGCATGGCCAAGTGAACAACATTTTTATTTTAGAATGAAACACACACACACACATACATAGAACTATTGTTTGCATATTGTGATAGTCTTCCTATTAATGTTGTTGTTATGATCATCTATATATTAAAATCATAGTTGAAATTTCCTGTACAGATTGTTATGAAAACCAAAAAACATTTGGTTTAGGCTCTTTGAGTTTGGGTAGGCAGCTCATCGTTTGCTTGTGTTTAGGAGTAGCAATCTTGGTTTAGGCCTAATGAGTTTTATTTTAGCGGTTAATGTAATTGTTTGTCTTTCATTTTGAGTTGTTTGTAACTGCTGCTGCATCTGGTTTTGCAGCTTGCACATGAGGTTACAACTCTTTAGTTATTTTAGTTTGAACTAGTAAGAAAACTTGCATTATTAAGTGGATTGCACCTGTTTTAGAAAGTTAATAAAATCCAATTTACTAATATATGAATATTCTATTTGAAATGGCAGATGTTTATCATAATTTCACAATTTCATATACTTATACAGTTTATTTTGATCAAAAAATTCTTTGGACGTCATAAGATGTGATAACACAATAATTATCATTGCCTCCTGCCTTTAACAAGGTTATTACCCAAGATTAGATGTGCCAATGTCATCTAACAGCAGTGTGTTAAGACCCTAATTGAGTGTATATATAGTAAGAGAAGTTGTGAGTGTTGTACTGTAAGTCCCATAATGAGAGTGTTGGTTAGTAGTCACGGGTACTGTTCACACAGCCCTCCTATTTCCAAGCTTGGAATCATGAATCCATCAATGTCTGATGCATATAAAGGCCACAGATTAATGTCAGCACGATCAGAGATACCTTAAACAATTTAGAGCAGTTAAGGCTGATGACCCACACAAACCCTTTTTAAAAAAAAAATTTGAGCCGTCACAAAAATAGGTCACTGAAAATTGAAAGAACACATTCATCCTGATCACAATTACCATTACATCTACTCACTATTACACTAACATATAAGGTTAAACTACCAAATCAATCTGTGAATACAAACTAAAAGGGATATTATAACAAGATCAAAATACTCTCTCTCTCTCTCTCCCCAATTTGATAATTACTGATGATGTAACAAGTAATGACACAACTAAAGACCTTGTTCCTTGAGACATTGATAGATGTTACACCTTCCACTCTTGCAGATCACAAACAGTCCAACTAATTACATGTCAATTCATCAGGTATGGCCTGTGAGAAGGCTGCATATTTCTCCCATCTCAATGAACAACACTCGCGCCAAAGAAATAAACTTAATATTTACTGTACTTTCTTTTTTGGATAAATAAAACTTAATATTTACAATACTTCAATTGGTAAACATGATAAATGAGATTTTAACAATTAAGAAATATCAACTCACCTTGAAATTAGAGCAATTCAAAGAATACAAAGACTCCAAATTTATCAAGTGCCACATGAAAGATTCATTTGGCATTATATTCTATACTCGCTGAATTCTCTACTCATTGTATTCTCTACTGAATAATTACTCTTACTATATCTTCTAAAAGATGGAAAGACCGAGACTTCATAGCCATATCAACATAAAAAAAAAAGGGCAACAACATATACATATATGGTAAATTATGTATAATTCATTTAATTGCTTAGGAAAAAGTGCAAGCTAAAAAGCACAGCAATGGACGAAACAAATTGTCCTTGTGAAAAGATAATCCCGTCAATGATTAATCACATAAGAATCATGTGTGACCCCACGACACAAGAAACAAATTCAGAAAATACATTAGTGTTATGAACATCAGGTAGTTATCAACTTCAAAGGACCAAGCCCATACACCTGGAGTTCCAATCATCCTAATGTAAGGTGTATGTGCAAACAAAGCTGAAAGACTTATGGTCAATCTACTAAACCCACTAAATGACCTACAGGGACATGAATTAGTAATAAATATGTGGAAATGGGTCATTGAAACAATTATAAACTCTGCCTAGGACATAAGATTCTCCAATTTGACAGGAAGTTCAAGCATAATTCTGAATAAGCATTGCAAACAACCATATATTAACAGAAGATCTGACATTTTTGTGTAAAATACTGCCAACTATAGCCCAGCGCATTAATGTAAGCAAGAAACATTGCTCTTGTGATGCTTCCCTTACGCTGACATGTTGAGACATGTTGACATAAATCCAGAAAACCAAAAATAATCTTCATGTTGACAATTTTTGGTTCATTATTTTTGGGACATCAATATGTATTTTCTTTGAGAGCTGTATACAGGGATGATTGATATCATTTTTCCAAGAGAAATGCAATGAGTTAATGCAGATATACCAGTTATTATGATCAATTGTGGGGCAATAGTGTATATGTTTTTTCCTACCCAAATTCTCATTAATGATTAAAACCACTGTCAGGTGGAAATAAATCTGCCAGACTAAGTTCTAGCTTACCAGAAGGGTATATACATTGTATAATGTATACTAATCTTGCTTGAAGCCTTTTGAAATCAACTCAGTTCTTGAATGACAACCTTTGAGCCGTTGTGAATCAGGAAATATTCTGAAATCAACTAAGTAGTTATGCCTGTTGACATGCCTAAAACACTTGGACATGCAATAATGCGAATCTATTGCATGATTAACCAGTCCCACTCTCCTCTTATTCATAAAATGTAAATTATATTGAAAGGACAAAAGGACACAATACTTTGCTTGTCTAAATGAGCATACCAGTCCAGATTTCCATTGTTTTCAATCAATTAGCGAAAGCTAGTAGAAGTCTTCAACATTGAGAATATTATTGTTACCACACGTTATAATTCATTAATAAAATTCCATTTTACTTGCATCGTAATTGAAATTTACAAGCCAACTAAACAGCATAGAAGCTCTGTCATCATTCAGTTGCATCACAATTAAACTTCAAGAGGCCTTTCAGAGGCTTCGTTCACTGCTTGGATTTCATCACTAGAAGCATTCCTTTTCAATGATGCAGAAGCATGCTCTTCAAAACTCTCATAAAGCTTTAAATTCTGCAAATTTCTCAAAAGCACTTCACCCGTTTGTGCGAACCTGTGTGATTGAGAAATACCATTAGCTGATCTCACAGAGAATTCTCCTTTATTACTTATGAATTATGATGCATGCTAGTTTATTAGGCCTGCTTCTTAGTAGCAATTGGGATTTCATAATGTCATTAAATGGCTCTCCATCAAATTAGCTTTTTTAACTTTTCTAAATTCCATCCATTGCCATTTGTTTGAAAATCAAGTAAATTTTGTTTGTTGTCATGCCTAAAACATTTGGATATGCAATAATGTGAATCTGTTTATCTATAACATATGATTGGATGAAATCAAGTGAGTAAATAATTAGTGATGGAACGAACCTCTCAATCTGCCTGAGTTGTTTGGTGACATCCACCATAGTTGGCCTTCTTTGTGGATCTTCCTCTGTACATGTCAAGGCAAGGTCCACCACAGCTTGTAATTGATGCTCAAAACTAGCACCTCCTTCCCCATCTTCAGCCAAGATTGCAGGATCCACAATCTCGTTTATGCAACTACCTTGAGCACGGTTATGTATGTATGCTACTAAACTAGAATCTTTATCAATTGTCAATCTAGATATTTCCCAAGAATCCTCTCCGGTAAAAAGTTCTAGAAGAAACCGACCAAAATCATGTACATCAGCTTTCTCAGTTACCTTGCCTGTTGCGTTAAACTCTGGGGCGTTGAAACGAAAAAGTCGAAAGCGAACAAAACCTTCCACGTCAGTTTCACCTTCGGGAATCGATACAGAATAATAAAAGTGGGACAATTTGGGAACATCATGTTCATCTAATAAGATATTGAGCATACTTATACCCATGTGGATAACAGGTCTTGGGAAGGCAGTATGGAGATAAGAAAGAGCATGAGCAATCTGCCTTGCAATCTTTAACCTTCTCTCCCACACCATCGGCTGATGTTGTCGTTCAGTAACACGGGAGACATAAATTCGATCTGTAAGGATACCATTGGCGGCATATTCAAACACTGAAAAGGGAGATGGAGTGTGGAGACAACAGCCAATGGGTTTTAATACATTGCTGTGACCACTCATTTGTGCAGAAATCACTAAATCATTGATGGCTGTATCGGCCCAATCATCATGACGCTTAATGAGAACAATTCGTCCTTCAAGAGAACCCTTGTACCAAAACCTATTCACACGTTCAGAAGAAAAGTTGTTGGTTGCTAGGAGGAGCTGTTGAGGGGAGAAGGTAGGGCTGGGAATAGGCTTGGCGTTGCAAGAGTCAATCAGCTTCTCAAGTAACAGGCTTCCATTCTCATAAAACGCTCTCTCTCTTTGCTTTCTTTTATTAAAGAATTGATCGGTGAACCAACTCCAGCGCATAATAGCTTGAATGTGGAACGTCCTTCCTTGCTCTCTTTTGTTTGTGCACTGCTCTACTACTCTGCTAGGAAGCGAGGCTCAGCTGAATGACAATGACAATGAGGGCATTTTTATTGTAAATTCATTTCAGGAGGTTTCATCGAAACTAAAGTGCAAGTGCAGCTGAATTCCTCTATTATTTTATTTTATTTTATTTTTTTTTGGGAATTTCATAAGGAAAGTGTGGCTTTTGCTTTTCACATTAGCCCTTCAAAGCCCATCTGTACCGTGTGTTGACTCTGGAGGGCCCCACCGGTTTCTATAGTATTTGCTTTTATTTATAGGTCAGGCTAACGAGTGGCTTTAGGACATTCATTAATAATTCAATTAAAGAAAATTTTTATAGGAAAAGAAAAAAAACAGTTTATATTTTAACATTTTTTTTTTTCATTTTTCATAAAAGTGATGTCAAAACTTTTTTAAAATGGATTGTTAACCAATGCCCTAAGAGCACTCGTTAGCATTTCCCTTTATTTATTTATTTTATGGTCCTTTATTTTGGTCATGTTTTTAATTTGGTCCTCAATTTTTTATAACTTCATTTTTGTTCTTATATTTTTAAACTTACTAATATTTTGATCCCGACATCATCTCACTTACCAAAAAAAAAAAAAGAAGGTAATTCCAAACTAGTAGTTAGGCAGTTTTTGTAAATAAGTCCATTTACTACTTAGACATTCTTTGTAAATGAGATGATAATAGGGACCAAAAGGACAACAAGTTTAAAAATATAGAGATCAAAATAAAGTTATAAAAACTTAAAGACCAAATTATAAATAAGACCAAATTATAGAAAGCAAAAAGTATTGTCGTCAAACTTTTGGTTTTTTTTTTTGGTTTTTTTTTTTTTTTTTTGCCTCAACATTTTTTGAAAATAAGAGGTAGTTACGAGATATGTATTGTATAAAGAGTGAGTGAGGGTTATGTATTCATTTCAGTGAGCTTGAATAAAATTCAGTTTCAATCTTCAGAGAATTCTTCATCTCTAGTTTTCTCTGTTTCCACCATTGATAAACCTTCAAGCTCTTCTTTTTCTTTCGCAGGCAAGTAAGGATTACAATTCTAGCAAGTAGGGGTGTTCACCAAACCGCATAAACCACACAAACTGCATCAAAACCGCCTGCAAAATGGTATAACCGCACTGCATTGCAAGTAACAGTGCACCGCACCGCAAGTAACAGTGCACCGCACCGCACCGCATTACACCGCATGGTACAGTGCGGTTTGCGGTTTTATAATAAGAAAACTGCATAAACCGCACCGCACCCTCTCTATATATTAATATATTTATTTATTTTTAATATTAAATATATTATTGATAGTTTAATAACCCTAGTTTTCAAAAAAAAAAGAAAAAAGAAAAATATATATATATATATACATATATATAGTTTAATAGTCCTAGCAAGTGTTGACTAGAAAAGTCAACCCAAAATAAAGAAAAACTAACTCAATAATTTAAAACTTGGCCAAAAAAAAAAGAGAAAAATTAGTCTTGGGCTGGATAGAAAAAACCCAAAATTTGAAAAATATATCGATTTCAAACTGCATCTTAAACATAGCACCACACATGTGACCGCAAAAATGAGGTGTGGTGCAGTTATGGTTTTGGCTAAACTCTAAACCGCACCACACCGCGCATGTGACCGCAAAAATAAGATGCGGTGCAGTTATGGTTTTAGCTAAACCGCACCGCAAAGTGCGGTGCTAAAAATGGCCCAAAACCGCACCACGAACACCCCTACTAGCAAGGCATATGAACAGCTTGCCTAAGTAAAAACAAATAGCACTCTTATATATCTAAAGGGAAAACTGTAATTAAAAAAAAAAAAAAAAAAAATTCTTCAGTTCATGCTTAGAGATCTGAGCCCTATTTCAAACTTGGCCAATTTTACTTTTAATATCAATTTTTGGGAGTGGGAGTGGAGTAGAGAATTGAAAGTGGACTATGAAATTTATGGATCTTACACTATGTTTGGTTGGGTGGATTTTAGGGAGGATGGAAAAAAAAAGAGTGGAAAATAGGAGAGAAAATGAGTGGGAAGGGTGTTTGGTTGAGAAGAGGAGAGGGAGAGAAAAGTGGTGGGGCCCAGCTGTTTTCTCTCTGGGCCCACCACAATTCAATCTCTCCAAAATGGAGAGAAAATGGGGGAGTAAAGGAGGAAGAGTGAGTTGGACAAAATTGCCCTTCTCCCTCCAATGACCAACTTTTTGTTTTTTTCTACTTTTGTCTTTTTGTTTTTTGTTTTTTTTTTTTTTTGTGTGGATAAAATTTTGCACAGTATACATTGGTTCTTTTTGTTTGTTTTTATCTTTTTTTTTTTTTTTAATATCCTTTTAGCATTTGCTTATTTTATAAATAAATAAAAAAAATTATAGTGTCCATACAAATTTTTTTTAATAATAAATGTGTTACTTTTTGTTTATATATTTGTAAGGACATAATGGTAAATTTATATCAACTTTATTTTTCATCCTCTAATTTTTTATCTCAACTAAACAAAAAAGTTTTCCATCCCTTCACTTTTCCACCCCTCAAACCAAACACAAATGAGGGAAAACTAAATCTTTTCTATCCTCCCACTTTTCCATCCTCCCACAATTTTCTATCCTCCAACTTTTTCATCATCTCAACCAAACGGACCCTTAATGTCAGGATTTAGAAGTTCTTATTGGTTGTTCCAAGAGTGTCATGTACTAAGAAGATTTGTGAATTTATGAAATGCTTTGCAATTTTGTTGAATGTGCGAAAAGTTTTAGTAGCTTGGTTTTATTGGTTGAAAGGTCAGAAGAAAGATAGAACAATGTTACAAACTTAATTAAAAAAAAAAAAAAATTGTTATGAACTCATACACAGACTTGGGCAAGGAGTCTTGAATTTGTGTTTTTCAAGGATGGGACCTGGTCATTCTCATTACCTCCAAGCACTAGAGTTGAGTAGAGAGGTACGTGAATTTATAGATTGCTTCCTGCCTGCTTTGCCTGGCATACATGAATGTAAATTTCTGTATCTAAATTATGTTTTCACATGCTGAGACAATCATGCATAAAGAATGCTGAGACTTGGCAGCACAAAACCACAATTGCATCTTGGAAACATACTTTTCCTTTTGACTGTGGTTAGCTTTTTCTTATGGTCTTCAGATTGCGAATCTTTTGAATTGCACTTCATGGAGTGGGGTTGGTCCTGGACTAATGCATGCTGCTACTAAAGGTGCTTTAGAAGTGGGAAAACCAGTGGGTGGATTAAAGATAGGTAAAGAGGCTGATGAAGGGACAGCCTCAAATTTTCATCTGTGTCTACCTTCAGAAACTTATCTTACTTGCAGATAATCTATTGTTGTCACCTGATGCTTCTCAGTTGCATGAATTGTTTTTCAGTAATGCCGGTTTTTTCTGCGAGGTAGCATAGGTTGGTGGATGCTGCAGTTAGGAGCAGTAGTTCTGATAGAATTGCTGTTGTTGCTCTTCCTCGTGGTATTGGTACTCTAGATAAGGTGTTTGAGATATTAGCATTAATTCAACTAGAATGGATAGGGTCAGAGCTTCCTGTTCCCCCCTCTTTTTTTGATAATCACCTGTTCCCTTACTTTAATGAACTATGACTCATTCTATTCAAAGCTATTAGACTTTCTTGATGATTGTGAGGAATGGGGTACATTTCCAAAAGGAGAGGTTGCATCACCATGGATGGTTTGCAACATAAACTCAAAGGCTTTGGCTTATTTAGAAGAATTGAATAATCTCCCTCTTAGTGACAAATGTAGAAGTGAAACTGAAATGTAAAGTATTCGTGGGGCAACAGTTTCTTTATACTTTTGCAGTTGACGATTGATTGACTGTTATGAGATTCTTTTTCAATCTATTTGATTTTATGTGCAATAGATGTAATGGCATGAAGAATTTTGCATGTCAAAAAGCATTCCAAGATTTGGAAATGGATGCTTTGATGTCTCTTTGGAGTGGGGAAAATTATTGTGAAACCCTGGTTCATGATCTGTATAGATATAATGGCATGTAGAAATTTGCACTCCAAAAAGCATTCCAAGATTTGGAAATGGATGCTTTGATGTCTCTTTGGAGTGGCAATCACATGTCAATTAATCAGGAATGGCCTATGAGAAGGTTGCATATTATACCCATCTCCACGAACAACTCCTATAAAAAAAAAAAAAAAAACCGTCTCCATGAACAATACATTTGCTAAAGAAAAAACTTAAATTGTTACTTTTATGCTTGTTTTTTTGCTCTCTTAAACAATTCATGTGGTGCTTTGCTTTGTCAATAATAGAAAAATGCTATATATGAATGAAGGCTCTCTAAATTAATAAACAGCTAGTGAAACTAGTGCCAAGTTGTATAGTAAAGAAGGTGATGCTAAGTTTGGAAATTCCTGTTTAGTATAGGATGTTGTGTTTATTGATAATTAGGGTTGATTTTGTTTTGTTTGCATTTCAATTCGTGGCTCTATGCAGGCTTTGGTATTTGGGAAGCTAGCTCGAGTTGGAGTTGTTACTGAAGGGAATGCTTGCTATAGTTGCTCATGCCCCTATTGATGCAAATGCCTCGTGGTTATCCCTGATAATACGGCTATTGGGAATGTATATTTGGAATGTGGTTTCAATAAGCAGAGTTCCATGACCAATGAATTTCTCTTATTCCTGCAATGATCTTCAACGTTAACATTATTGACTTGTAAGGGAGAATATGCCCCATGGACTATTTGATAGTTACAGGACATACTTGGGTATACTTGATTCTTGAAATATATAAAGTTTCTTGAAAATGGTAATTATGTCTTGCTTCCAGTTCAACATACTTAAAACCATTTCTTTAGCTTAACCTCTTGCACAAGAATATCCACATTGACCACACCATATGCAATTTAGTTGTTAGATAAGGCCTAAAGCAAGATAAAGCAAGAATTGTCTTCTTATCATCTCTAGGATTATTATTGTAGCCAGTTTTTCATATTGGTTTTTGAGAGGTAAGATCCAGTGATTGTAGGTGTCTGAAGACTCTGTACTGTGAAGAATTTTTAGATTTCAAAATATGTTGGCTTGGTGAGGAAAGCTGTAGGAGATCAATGACTGTCTGTCTAACTACTCAAATATGACATAGCCTCCTTTTTCCCCTTTAGCTTTCTTTGCCTCTCTTTTATGTAATGCAACCTGCTTAATTTTTCTTCTCATTGTAAATTTTTCTGTCTCAAATACTTGAATCCCAGGGAGCTATTGCTGAAAGGGTGGACCTGTCTCAATTACAGACACAGACCACTTTGACAATATTGCATGGAGAAGGGCACTGGAAGAAAATGAGGCAGCATCAAAGCATAGAGAAGCTGGCCAAAATAATGGAAAACCCCCAGGAGCAAACCATTGATTACACAACTGGTGAAGAGAAACAAAGTTTGGCTATACAACATTATTTGTAAGGTCGCATCTTTGCGGATCATTTTGAAAATCTAGCAAACTTCTGAGCACACTATGAAGGTACTGGACCTGAGATTTGGCAACAGACGGGGTAGCTTAGATGCATTTGTTGCAGCTGAAGGCACTGGACGGACTGTGGCTGGCCTTTCCAGGTTTCTCCAGGTCAATTTCTTTTCCCTCCATTAATTTAAACATTCATATTAAATTAGTCAATGAATCCCTTAGCAAATGTGTTCAACAGGAAAAGAATCCAAATCCAAACATTAAGTGCTTCTTCATAGATCCTCCCGATTCTGGTTTATTCAAAAAGGTTACGGGGGGGTGATGCACACTAGAGAGGAGGCCGAAGGACAAAGACTAAAGAGTGATTGTGGGATTCGCCTAAATATTTTATTTTTTATTTTGAGAAAAATACCTTTTTGTCCCTCAATTTGGCTATGTTTATAATTTTGTTTTCAAGTTTTTATAACTTTATTTTAGTTTTTATATTTTCAAACTTGCTGACATTTTGATCCACAATGTCATCTCACTTACAAAAAACCATAATTTTAAACTAGTAGTGCAGTCCATTTATCACTTGTACATTCTTTGTAAGTGAGATGATAGTAGGAACTACAATGACAACAAATTTAAAAATATAGGGACAAAAATGAAGCTATAAAAACTTGATGAGCAAATTATAAATATAACCATAATATAGAAACCATAAAGGTATTTCCTGAAAAAAAAAATTGCCTTTTGTTTTTTGTCTCAATTTTTTTTGTTGTTGCAAATAATCCAACTTTTAGCTTTTTTTTGAAACAAAGTAGATTTTAGCTTTTTGCAACAAATTTGACATGAAAATTACCAAATACCATATATTTATAAAGGGAAATGTTAATGAATGTCCAAAGGGCATTGGTTTATGAGCTATTTTTAGAAATATTTTATGGAAAAATGATAAATCAATTAATTTTTCTGACAACTTTTTATATTTTCCATGAAAGTAATGTTAAAAACTTTCCATATAGTTTATTAACAATTGCCCTTAGGGCACCTGTTAACGTGACCCATTTATAAAAGCTTGTAAAGTTGTGATTTTCAAATATGTATTATGTTGGCTTTTATTCCATGCCAAATTTGATTGTAATTTTATTCAATCTTATGCACCCTGTATATGCTGTGGGAATTTGATTGTAAGGGTTGTGTGTTAGAGAGAGATAGAGAGTGTGAAGACTCAAGCAAATGAAGCCAGAAGACTTCTCGCGGGTGTCTCGCGACTAAGCTTCCCGCAAAGTGAAGCATGTGCCTTGCACATGACTGGAATGCGAAGAGTCAGTACAGATGGAGACAGCTGTGTCTCGCGAGTATCTCGCGGGTAAGGCCTTCCCGCGAGACACCCGCGAGACATTCTGTTCTGCCAGTCTGTACTATTTGATACACACTTTTTGTACCCACACTATATATACACATATTACCCACAAATGTCAAGGAGAGCTTTTGAGAGAAAACCCTAACAAAAACATTTGAGAGTTAGAAATTGTTATACCAACAATTCTCTATACATTTGTTTATGGAATTTCCTCATCTCCTACCTCTCCATTTCCATATCATTGAGAGGTTGATAGCCCAAACACTTACCACACCCTTTCAGAGTGTCAAGTGATAATTTGGTGCTGCTGGGAAGCATTGGAAGAAGCCAAGGATGGCAGATGCAACACGGAACTTGTTGCGGGATCCGGAGAGCTAGACAAGACATGGTTCCGAGAAGCCTTGTTGGAGTAGGAGCTGGAGGGCGTAGGTACAGCGGGTAGATTAGGCTTGGAGGGTCTCTTACTAACCCATGTATCCTAATTGATTGTCTAGTGGATCGATTACCGCTTGGAGGGCGGCGGAGAAGTTTTTCACCGAGTTCTTCGGTTTCCTCTTCAATAACACATCGGCATGTTATCTGTGTTTGCATCTCTCTTCCCTACTCTTGTTCATCTCATTTTACTGCTGTGTTGCTTTAAATATGGATTAGAGTAGCTCTCTTGCTTGTATGCTTGTGTTTACACTATTCCGCACTTAGTATTAAGTTAGTGTAAAATCAACCAAGCCGTAACATTGAATTAGGGGTCTAAACAAGTTCTTGTGTTTTTAACACATTTTCGAGCTTTCAATTGGTATCAGAGCGGGTACACTTGTTTTGGTTTCATTACCTAAGTGTGATCCTTGACCCCTTGTGTGTTTTGCCATGGATAATGCTTTGTATGTTTCTATGGATATTGTTGATTGTAACATGCCATGTGTTTGTGAAAATGCCTCTATGAGTATTTATCCTCATGATTGTGATGACATGTTACTTGAATCATTGGGTGTTATTGATATTCCAAATGACAAACTCTTCAAGAAAGAGGCTAAGAAGTTTTAAAAGAAGTTCAGCAAGTTCATTTGTGAAAATGATGATTTGATTGCTAAGCTCAATGAATCCAACAAATTGGTTGAAAAATATAAGAAACTTGATGAAAATTCTATTGAAAAGCTGAAAGAGTTTGAATGTTTGAATATGGACTTGGATGCTAAACTTGTTTTGTCTAACAAACTTGATGATGAGCTAAAATGTGAAAATGAATCTCTTAAGATGCATGCCAAGTGCTTGATTGTTGAACCTATTTCTAAAAAGGATGAAAATATTTGTTGCAATCATATTGTGGTACCCGATTTTGTGCCTAATGTGTGTTCTACCTCTAAGGGCAAATCGGTTTACATTCCTCCACACAAAAGAAATCAAAAGGTGGAGAGAAAAGCTCTTAAGTCAAAGCCTCCATTTATGTCTCAACCTAAGGCTTTGGATGGATCTAAGTTCCATCTAAGTTTGTTCCAACTTGCCACCATTGTGGTGTGATTGGTCATATAAGACATCAATGTCATAAGTTGAAGAGAGAACAAAACCATGTTGCTAGATCCCTTCCCAAAAAGTCTAGTGGACCTAAACACATTGTTTGTCACCATTGTGGTGCCTTTGGTCATCTAAGACCTCAATGCTCTAAGTTTCATGCTTTTAAAAGAATCAAAAGAAAAGAGAAACTTGAGTTTTTTGGAAATGGTATTAAAAATGGTAAACCGGATTTGAGTGAAAATAGCATGTTGTTAAAGAAAGTGTTTAATGCTCTTAACTCCTTGTCTATGTACATCTCCGGTTCTCATTCTTCCAACCCTCGTCTCACTTCTCATGAGACACTCATTCCAAACAATTGTTCTGTTTGGATGAGGAAGAGTTCCTATGATTGAGCTTTTGCTCTTTTGGTCTTTGATCTAATTCTTTTGATCTTTGTAGGACCCTTCGTGCATTAAATGTCATATCTTCATGCATTTTGTGCATCTTGCATTTATTTGTATGCATTGCTTTTGTTTTTGATCTTACTTTTATGTTTTAGTTTTGTGTGAGTAAAAAAAAAATCCAAAACCACATAAAAAGTGAAAAATTCAAAAAGTTTGATCGTATATGTTTGAGCACATATCTCATGTGAGTTTGGCCTAGTACCTTCGTACTAATGGCGTAGTGCATTTACGAGCTTACCTTGTTGTGTATGCACATTTATCTTTGTGGGAAAAATCTGGAAAAACTATGTGTGATTGTTGTAAATCGATCTTCAAGCTTGTCATGAATGATTGGTCAATAGTCTTGATGTTCTTGATACTTGCATAGACTTGTGCCTATATATCTTCCCACCTTTACTTTTTATGTTTTTGTAATAGAGCTTACCAAATGTAAATCTCAGAATGAAAACGAGATTATGAGCTGTAAATGCCTGTCGCACATACTAGTATTTGACTAGGAAAAAGGGAAAGTGACTCTTGTATTGAATTGTATGGTGCTCAAAAAGCCAAAGGCTATCTCTACATATTGAAATATCAAAAATTTCAAGCATCGATCTCAAAATGAGATGTATTTGTTCAAAAATGATCAAATGTTATGATTTGTAAAGAAGCCAAATGAAAAGCTTCAAAGATTTTGTAATCATTTTTGTGGGAGGTCATATATGTTCATTTCTATAATTGAGATAGACCACTTGACTTAGTACTAGTTGTGTATGACTTGATTGAATTGATCATTGAAGCTTCACTCTAGACTAAGGATTATTCCACACTTGATCAACACACACAACACACAAGTCTAATGTTCAATGAATGTCTATTTCATTTGTGTGATTGTACATGTTGAAATGTGATGTGTGTGTGCTCAACCTTATGTGGATCAAACCAAAAAAAATTTTGTTCTTTTTGTTTGCTTTTGAAAGTGATTTGTATCACCCATGTTTTTCAAAGTTTTTCAAGTTGTTTTTGTGTGAAAAACATGTTTTCTGGGTGTTTTTGTGACCCATTTCATGTGTAAGCTCAACTGGGAGTTAAATGGTCCAATTTTAAAGTTTTTTTAGCTTTGGACAGAGAGTTTCGCGACTGTCTCGCGAGTAAGACTTACCCGCGAAAAATTTTGCGAGTCAGCTTCCCGCGAAAATCTCCAGATCAGCTTTTTAAAGGGCATTTCGTGGGTCATTTGTTTTAAACGTCTCCCA
This sequence comes from Notholithocarpus densiflorus, assembly GCA_030021035.2. Classification (NCBI taxonomy): domain Eukaryota; kingdom Viridiplantae; phylum Streptophyta; class Magnoliopsida; order Fagales; family Fagaceae; genus Notholithocarpus; species Notholithocarpus densiflorus. The sequence continues at coordinate 72,649 of JARYZH020000493.1, forward strand.
TCCTCTCCCAAACCCCTGTTTTAATGTTTCTACATCAAAACCCAACTAAATTCAAGTGTTTTTCATTCCATTAACATCTCTAAGGTAATCTTTAACTCTTTTCATTGATTTTGATCCTTAGATTATGTTTTTGGGGGTTTTATGTTCATAATTGGGATTTTTTCAAATGGGAGTTGGAAAACTTAATTTTTGTCAATCTTTTTGATTGGGCTTTGTTTTAAATGATGATTTGTTTTGGATGTTGGCCCCTTGTGGCAAAAATAACATGTATTTGGCAAGATTTTCATATGTTCATGCATTATTTAACATACATGTGTAGTGTGTGCACTCTAAGTGTTTGATAAAATGCCCAAATGACATTTTCTCGTTGTTTTGAACTCCGATGAGTACCAAACTTTGGGGATCACCATAATTATTCATGTTTTGATCATTGGTGGTGTGTTTTATACACTTTGCCCCATGAGTGCTTATTCATGCATTGGTTATGCATCTCACATGCACACTAGATGCACCTTTGCTACACACACTTGATCACTTGACATGTTTTCACATTCACTCATGCAAGTTAAGTTTTTTTAGACTTCTTAGCACACATAACATGGTCTTGTGTCCATGTCATGCCTAGGTCCATATCATGTTCCATCTTCCTTAGCATGTCATGTGTACTTTATGCTTTGTAGCATTTTTTTAGATGTTTTTGTCTTTCGTTTGATCTTCATTTTTTTTCATTCATTTTACACCCCTCATGCATCATCATTTACCCTTGTTCATATCTTCTTTTCTTTCCCTCCTTCCTCTTGATTTATTTGTCTATTCGTGACAAAAAGGGGGAGAAATTCTATCTCGTGCACATTTGTAGGGGAAGAAAGCCATAGGGGAGATGCATATACTAAGGGGGAGAAGACATTTTTTTTTTTAGAAAACCTTGTTTAGTTTTGTCTTATATTTTTGTTTAATATTCAATATTTTGACTATCTCAATGCTTTTGTAGCATTTTCTTTGTACTTTTAGATATTGCTAATATGTCTTGAGTACTTCGCACTTGTTCCCTAGTAGGATTGTTCCTAGATGCATATACTTCGTGTATTTTGCATTGGTCGTGTGATTGGACATGCAAGTAATCATAAGTTATTGCTTCTATTTACATGTCCAGATGAACATTTACTTGTTATATGTTCATTGGAGTCATTCTTTAATGACTGCCCTTATTTGATCAAGTTTTGGGTATACATGTTATCAAATGTTTACAAACTTGGTCACGTTATACTTGCTCATGTTCATACCTTGTGTTCAATTTGTCATAAGCTTAATAAAAGTTTTGTTTATGTGCAAGTGTTTCAGGTTACAGGAATAAACTGCAAGTGCTTCACAGTTTCTAGATTAGGTGTGAGTGAGTTTTGTCATTGTTCCCAAACTCACGTTTAAGTCTAGAGTCTGTTTTAGGGGTTTTGTCACGGAATAGCTAAAGGGAGAGATTGTAAAGTTGTGATTTTCAAATATGTATTTTGTTAGCTTTTATTCCGTGCTAAATTTGATTGTAATTTTATTCAATCTTATATATGCACCTTGTATTTGCTGTGGGAATTTGATTGTAAAGGTTGTGTGTTAGAGAGAGAGAGAGTGTGAAGACTCAAGTAAGTGAAGCTAGAAGACTTCTCGCGGGTGTCTCGCGACTAAGCTTCTCCCGAAGTGAAGCATGTGCCTTGCACATGATTGGAATGCAAAGAGTCAGTACAGATGGAGACAGCTGTGTCACGCGAGTATCTCGCGGGTAAGGCCTTCCCGCGAGACACCCGCGAGACATTCTGTTCTGCCAGTCTGTACTATTTGATACACACTTTCTGTACCCACACTATATATACCCAGATTACCCACAAATGTCAAGGAGAGTTTCTGAGAGAAAACCCTAGCAAAAACACTTGAGAGTTAGAAATTGTTATACCAACAATTCTTTACACATTTGTTTGTGGAATTTCCTCATCTCCTACCTCTCCATTTCCATATCATTAAGAGGTTGATAGCCCAAACACTTACCACACCCTTTCAGAGTGTCAAGTGATAATTTGGTGCCGTTGGGAAGCATTAGAAGAAGCCAAGGATGGCAGATGCAACATGGTGCTTGTTGCGGGATCTAGAGAGCTAGACAAGACACGGTTCCGAGAAGCCTTGTTGGAGTAGGAGCTTGGAGGGCTTAGGTACAGCGGGTAGATTAGGCTTGGAGGGTCTCTTGCTAACCCATGTATCCCAACTGATTGTCTAGTGGATCGATTACCGCTTGGAGGGCAGCGGAGAGGTTTTTTGCCGAGTTCTTCAGTTTCCTCTTCGATAACACATCGGCGTGTTATCTGTGTTTACATCTCTCTTCCCTACTCTTGTTCATTTCATTTTACTGCTGTGTTGCTTTAAATATGGATTAGAGTAGCTCTCTTTCTTGTATGCTTGTGTTTACACTATTTCGCACTTAGTATTAAGTTAGTGTAAAATCAACTAAGCCGTAACTTTGAATTGGGGGTCTAAACAAGCTCTTGTGTTTTTAACACATTTTCGAGCTTTCAAAGCTGAAGCGTACATTTATTGTTGTTACGCTCTTGTTGAGCCACATTATTCACCATTTCCAACATTCTCTCTCTTTTTTTTAATTTTTTTTTCTTATTAATTTCCTAACTTATTGTTATACTTTCTCCAACTTTTTCTCTCTTTTACCTTTTTGTCTCTCTACTACTATCTACCATAATATTATCTTTCCTCTATCCCTTTGTCTTCCATTATTTTTTTCTTTTCTTATTCTCATTCTCTGACTATAAATTCACAATTCTTTCTCCCATTCTATGCATAGTTTACCCACACACAAAATGTTATTTCTCTCTCTCATTTTTTTTTTCATTTTTTGGTGGATTTTTTTAATTACTTTGGATTGATGTGATTCTTTTTTCTGTTTTTAGGTAGTTGCCTTTTTTCTTATCTTTTATTTCATAGATGTTATCATATTACATTATAAAGACAGTATATAAGAATATAATTTTATTTGGGAAAATTACACTTTGTCTACTTGTGGTTTAAAAATTGAAACTTTACCCACCTGAGGTAAGCTGCGTTTGTCTCCTGTTACTCACTTTTGTTAAAAACATAAGTAAATTTATATTTTTACTACTCTTTTTTATCTCTCTCCTCTCAAAACATAAAAAACTAAAAAATCAAGAGAAAAGAAGATCTAAAAACTAAAGTTTTATAAAATTTAAGAAAATTCATAATATTTACCCCTATTTTTAAGAAAGTAAGCTAGAGGTAGAACAACATCGATGGCCTATTAATCTAAGGGACCTTTAAAAACCTGAAACTTTAATCATGTTATTCTTATATATAGGATACTCTAATTTTTAGAGCATTACCATCAAGGGTTTTAAAAATTTTAGCATTTACCATCTCAAAATCCAACTTTATAGCATTTGACACATCACTTTATAATTCACCATACATCAAAACTTCTATTTTTTTACCACTTTATTTAAATATTGTTTATTTATTATTTATTATTCATTTTTTATTCGGTCTCTGTCTCTCTGTCTCTCTGTCTCTCTGTCTCTGTCTCTCTCTCCCTCTGTCAAAACCCAAAAGCTGTCTCTCTCTCCCTCTGTAGAAGACTAGAACCTTCTCCCTCTCTCTGATCTACTCTCAAACCCGTGCTCCATGTCTTTGATCTGCTCTCAAGCCTGTGCTCCATGGCTGACCACCAAGCTCCGTCAGCCTAAAACACTTCTCACCCTCTCCATCGGCCTAAAACACTTCTCACCCCTTATGGGTATTTTGGAAACTGATGTTCTGGGTATTTTGGAAGCTGATTTTCTGGGTTTTGGAAACTGTTTTTTCTGTGTTTTTTTTTTTTTTGTTTTTTTTTTTTTTTTGGGTATTTTGGAAGCTGATTTTCTGGGTTTTGGAAGCTGATTTTCTAGGTATTTTCAGTGAGGTTTTGGGTTTTTTTTGGTGCTGATTTTCTGGTTTTGAGGTTAGGTTTCTATGTGATTGCAGTGGGGTTCTTTCTGGGTTTTTTGGTTGGGTTTCTGTGTGATTGCAGCGGGGTTCTTTCTGGTATTTTCTGGATTGCAGTGGTGAAAGAGTTGGCTGAGATAGTGAAAGGGAAAGGAAGAAGCTTGGGTGAGATGGTGTGACAGAGGAGAAGTGAGAGAGGAGAGAGAAGAGACTTGGGAAGGAGACAAGCACGGAAGAGAGAGAGAGAGAGAGAGAAAGAAATTAATAAAAAATGATAGCATGTTGCTACAATGCGATCTCAAAAATGAGAGTGCACTGTAGCAAGATGACAAATTTTTTAGCATATGCAATCTTTGATGGAGCAGGTTTTTGGGGTTATAAATGCTAAAAATAGCATTTTAGCATTTATAACACCCTTAATGAGAATACTCTTAAGGGGCAATGACACTACATAGTAGCTGTTATTGAAGTATTGTAACTATAATGATAGATCTAAAAATATTCAATTTTATTTTAAAATAAACGTAAGCTGTAATTAGGGCCTTAGAGCATTCTCATCAAGAATGTTATAAATGCTAAAATTCTATTTTTAGCATTTATAACCACAAAAACCTATTCCATCAAAGATGTCATGCTAAAAAATTTGACATCTTGCTACAGTGACCTCTCATTTTTGAGAGCGCACTGTAGCAAGATGTTATAATTTTTTAATGTTTTTTTTCTGCTATGAGAGAGAGAGAGAGAGAGAGAGAGAATAAAAAAAATAAAAAAAGAATATTTAAATGAAATGGTAAAAAAATAAAAGTTTTGATGTTAGGAGTATTGTAAAGTGATGTGTTAAATGCTATAAAGTTAGGTTTTTAGATGCTAAATGCTAAAATTTTTACAACTCTTGATGAGAATGCTCTTATGTAATTTCTGATCTCAAAATAGGTCTCTGTACTTCTTGTGTTACAACTCTATGTAGTTGTTACATCATCTATGATTGACATCTAAAGGCTCCTTCCATGGGGATTATATAATCAAATAACATGTTCCTAGCTTTGCACATTCTAGTCTCTGCTCAACATATTTGAACTGAAAATTTCTTTCATCCAATTCCAAATTCTTGACAATCTCTCCTCCTTTAAGTTCCTGCTGGTATTAGCCCGAGCCTCAGCTTGAGCTGGGGTTTCTTTGTCTCTTGTTGCTCGAGCTGCAAGTAGAGCCCAATTAGTTCAAAACATGGTAAACTCAAAAGATGATATAGCAATTGTATTGTTTACTTTTGCAATGAATTGTAATGCATCCGATGAGACAGGTAATGTGGTAAAGTTATTATCATTACTTTGATGGTGTTCTATGGCATCCTGCTGTTTCAGCTGCTTGGTGAAGGACTTCGCTGCCATGAAAATATTTGCAGGTCTTTCCTAGCCTCCTCCAAATACGTCATACCCTTCCTTTGGCTGGGGCTGAATCAGGAACTTGAGTGCGGGCAATTACAAAACCTAACTTTTAGATCTTCTTTACTCTTGATTTTTTAGTTTTTTTTTTAAGTTTTTTTTTTTTAAAAATGTTTTGAGAGGAGAGAGGCATAAAAAGGTAGCAAAAATACAAATTTACCCTTGTTTTTAACTAGATAACTGGAGACAAACAGAGCTTACCTCAGATGGGTAAAGTGCCAATTTTTAAACCACAAGTAGGCAAAGTGTTTTTCGGGCAAACCACAAGTGGACAGAGTTTAATTTCCCCATTTTATTTTATTACATAACATGACTTGGATAATTTGTTGTTTATTACTATATTTTTTATTTTTACTTTTTTTTTCTGCTAATATTATTTTTTATGCATTTCTAATTATTCTCTCTCACATTCTCTTTTGAAAAAGTGGTTATTCGCTCTCTCTCTCTCTCTTGATTTTTTAAAATATTTTTTTCTTGCAAATCTACAGTATATTGATGAATCATTGTGATTTTTAAAACTATATTTTGGGTTCATATGTTTTGGTGTTGTATTTTTTAGTTTCCCATCACAAGTTCTCTCTCTCTCTCTCTCTCTCTCTCTCTCTCTCTCTCTCTCTCTCTCTCTCTCTTATACTTTGGTTTGATTTTTATTTGAGTTAATACTTAATTATTTTGGAAATAAGAATTTGAATTTATATTAAGTCGTGTTATTTATTACATAACATGACTTGGATAATTTTTTGTTTATTACTATATTTTTACTTTTTACTTTTTTTCTCATATTATTTTCTATACATTTCTTATTATTCTCTCTTGAAAAAGTAGTTATTCTCTCTTTCTCTTTCTCTTGATTTTTTTTTCATTTTTTCTTGAAAATCTACATTATATTGATGAACCATTGTGATCTTTAAAACTCTATTTGGTTTTATACGTTTTGGCGTTGTATTTTTTAGTTCCCTATCACAAGTACTCTCTCTTAACTTTGGTTTGATTTTTATTTGAGTTAATACTTAATTATATTGAAAATAATAATTTGAATTTATATAAAAAACAATCTTAGCTATGCTATTTACAGATCGACATTTGGTCCATTTCGGCCTATTCAGTCTATTCTGGTCAACTTTGTCTATTTGGTTTGGTTCGGTCTATTTCAATCTACTTCGGTCCAATTCGGTCTACTTCAGTCCAATTCAGTCTACTATTGTCCACTTCAGTTTATTTGGTTCATTGCAGTCCAATTAGGTTCATTCGGTCCACATTGGTCCATTCGGTCAATTTAGTCCAATTTGGTTTATTCAGTCCACTTCATTCTATTAAGTTCACTTCGGTCTATTTCAATCCATTTAGTCTATTTTGGTCAATTTGATCTACTGCAGTTTGGTACTATTTGGTCCACTTCGGTGTAATTTGGTCTAGTACGGTCCATTCCAGCCATTTTGGTCCATTTCAGTCTACTACGGTCCATTGGGTCAACTTTGGTCTAATTTGGCCCATTCGGTCTATTCGGTCCATTTTATCCATGTCGGTCCAATTTGGTTCAGTATGGTCCATTCCATCCATTTCGGTCTATTCGGTATACTACAGTCAATTGGGTCCAATTTGGTCCATTCAGTCCATGTCGACCAAATTTGGTCCATTCTGTCCATTTGGTCTATTTTAGTCTCATACGGTGTACCTACTTAAGCATGGGAAAAGACAAGTTTGGGTTGAGAGTACTATCAATTATTTGAGTAATATCAATTGTAATTATATGATAAGTTTTGGTTATCATAATAATCTTCTTAAGAGAATGAGAATTTGAATAATAACTTTGAAACTTAAAAATTTTAATTGTACCAAAAGAAATTAGGAAATATAATGCATAGTAATAATAGTTAGAAGAATATGGACAATTTCAAAAAAGAATAATATCAATCAAAAACATCAAAAACGATAAAATTATATATTTGTAAAAATAGAGTGATGGAAATTACTTTTTGAAATTGATTTTTAGGGAGAACAAATTATCTACAATAAAATTTAGGGAGTAAATTATACATTTTAGTATAAGTTTGTTATGAGTTTTGATTATCATGATAATCTCTTTAAAAGGGAGTGATGTACACTATAAAGGAGGCTGAAGAAAACTGAAGAATCCATTTAACAGAAGGAATTGGAATCAATAAGTTAACACAAAATTCCATGATGGCAGAACTTGGATGAGGCCTTCTGCCTTCAGAGACAAATTTTGGAAGCTGTTGAATATTCTAGGTAAGTGCACGCTCTTGTTTTTTTTAGAGTGATATATTTTACTGAGAGGTTGAGAAATGAAACTAATTGGAAAAAATTGTGCCAATTCTAAGAGTTAGTTGTTTTGCCTTGATTCTACTGTACTGTGGATTTCCCCCTTTTGATCTACCCTTAATATTTGAAAAAATTCCATTGTTTCATCCATTTTCCTAGCTAGAACACAATTAATTTTTGTATGTTTTCATGCTATGCTGCTTGAATTTTTATGATCAGGTTTCTTTTGAAGAATGATGGGCTCTTTCCTGGAAGTTCATCGGCCATGAATTGTGTTGGTGCCGTCAGAATGGCACAATCCATTGGCCCTGGTCACACAAATGTGACTATTCTTTGTGACAATGCGATGAGGCATCTAAGTATGTTTTACAATGCTGAATATATGTCTCAGCATGGATTGACACCCAAGGCTATAGTATTAGAGTTTCTGGGCGTCAGATGAGTTTGTGTGACGCATAGCTTTGACAGATATTTCTTATCACTTCCATCCAAAGTTTGAGCAGGCCTCTGCAACTATATTTCTCGTGCAAAGTTTAGTATTTAATTCTAGTAATTTATATCGGTGTTTATCTCTGTTAGAAGGTACCATCTGAATTAGGCACATCTCTGTTTGGTAGGATAATGTCTTTTTTGGTTTCATTCTCTTACAGTAACACTAGAGAAAAATTAGTTAACGCCGCTATTTATTTTTTAACTTGATCAGCTACCAAGGTCATTCTAAACAAGACTTATATGATGTTTAGCATGGATAGAAACCTCAGTTACAACTATTAAAAGTTTTTGGATGTCTCATATTCCATCATACGTTATTCAAAAGTTTGATGAAAAAGAAGAGAACATCTATTTTGGTTACAGCAATGAAAAAAACGCTACCACTTGGCCTTTACTCTAGATCTTTCTCTATAGGTCCAACATAGCTTGATTCAGCCTTGACAATGCTGTTTTGGGTGGTTGTTAAGATCCATATATGATGTATATGGTACATTGAAGATGGTGGTAGCGTTTGAATGCTTGCATAAGTTGGTTCGATCGGAAGCAGTTTATAGTTGTGGCATGCAAAATTTTGGTACAAGGATTGATATTTTGGTACAAGGATTTGAACTCTAGATGTCATGGACACACTAGGAGCCAAGGTGTGCACAATGTGATGCATAGATAATGTTGTAATATTTTATGTAAGATGGTTTTGAAGAATGTTGTTTATATTTATTTTGACTAAGAGAATGTTGTATATATATTATAACATAATTGTTATATAGAACTTTATTAGTAACTAGTCGCAGACTCACGCAATGCGCGGGAAAATTTTTTATTTACTATAGTGAAAAATACTATTTCTATTTTAAGAACTCAAATGGTAAAGCTAAAAGCTGTTCATTCCTAACTAATAGTTAAAAAGAAATTTTTTCTCAATAAGCAAACATTAGACAATCTACCTCTCTCAAATAACAATAGCATTTAGTTTATTATGAGAGCACAAAAATTTCTGGACAGGGAGCTAGACTACACAAGATATACCAACTAACCACCCACATTGCTGTGATCCAAACAGTTCACCAAACTATTCAATGGATAAGAGCGATGAGCAGTGTCTACAAAGGGCATGGTTGTAGTCAACGTGAGCTAATGACTCATGCAGTCATGCTTACAAAGAATTCCTCATTAATTGAAGATAAACGATATTGAAACTTTACCCTGTGCAAGTAAAGCATAAAATATGTTCAGCAATTGCAACCCCAGCTTAAGAACCCAAGTAACCTCATAACTACGACACTGATACAGAGTGTTGAAACCCAAGCAGGTTCTTCTATAAAGTAATTATATCTGTACAGTAACTAACCCCTATATATGCTTTGATTTCAAGCTCTCAGTAGAGTTTGTCACAAAAGATATACCAACCCAATGTGACACATTTCTTTGAAGATTGGAACTTCTCTGGGTGGGGTTCATTAGGGAATTGAAAAGGTAATTTCAAAGAAATAAACAGTAGATTGATACCTCAATGCATAAGACACTTTCTAGAAATTGTGTTGTCCTTAAAATATGCATGTTAGCATAGAATGAAGAAGACCAAACTCAGATAAATCACATATAAGACAATGAGAATCATTATTGGAAATTTAGAATATCAATCATTTGGAACTTTGTCAAATCCAGTTAGTCATCATTTCTTCCTAATAAAATAATACAGATTTTTTGTAAAAATATATATGATTTATGACTATTAAAAGGGACAATCAAACAGGGGGCCAACTTCAAAATCAGAGGTGATGACAATCTGTGCTACAAAAACCAACGTTTTTAAGTAAAAACCAACCTAAGAAATCGAGGAGTAGATATAGTGGAGAGAGTGACTTTACCACCAAATCTTAGATGTGTGTTTGGTTCATTAAAGCTACATCAAAAGGGAATCTCTTTCACCTACCAAATCATTTTGGGAACCTCGGGCCTCATAAATGGTGTGGGGTAAAATACACCAAGAGAGGAAACTACAATGATGCAAATTTGCTTTGAAAAAAAAACATGCATATGGAGTTAATAGTCCAATTATGTAAGGGATTAAAAAGACAAACCTTCAAATGTGCATTGTGTTGTTTTCTCTCCCAACGCCAAATATTCCCATCATTCATGGTCCTAAACCTGGATTTGAAATTCCTTTAAAGACATTTCAAAAAACATTTAGTCCATAAAAATGTGTGCAAGGTTACTCATGAATCTTGATTGCTAACCCTAAAGTGAACCACCAATGTTGTAGATGATTTACAAAATAATGCAACTTAATTTGACATGTAGATCATTACTAAAATATTGATACCCTCTAAGGTATATTTACATTTACATTTAAATTTATTTTATATGCACATATGCTCATTATGCATCTTTCATTATATTAAGAAGATACAAAACCATTTTTAACATTTAATGAGGAAAACCCCAAATTGAATTTATAGTTTTTACTTTTTTGCATTGGAGCATAAAGCTGCTCGATTTAATTTATGAAAATATAAATACCTTTTATTCAGCATTGTGGCTGCAAAACATAGATAAAAATTATGTGATATTTTGCACCAGTCATGTTTTTCAATAGAAAATATCTAATTTCTGAACATATTACAATCTCATCTGACGTTATCTCAAAATCTGAATATTAGTCGGATGGTATTGCAACATGTTAAAAAAAAAAAAAAAAAATTACCAACACCTAGAATCATACAGTCCCAACAGAGAAATTTCAAATTTAACAGTTAATTCAAACTCCTGATTTGTTTTGCATCTAGTAATGGTGAAGTGCTTGTTCATCAAATTGTATTGTATTGTATTGTTAGTTGTACCTATGCCCATTTGTCACCAAGCCACATCATGAGGTTCATCTAAATATCAAGTCTAGCTACCATCGGTTTTGAAATATCAATGGATATTAAATTTATAAGTTTAGTTGCATAATCCAATTTGGGTGGTGGGACAATAGAGAATATATACTTTCGCAAGAAGATGCTTAAGAATTAGGAAACAATCTACCAACCCATCTTAAAATAAAATTGCAGCATATAATCATACTAAATCTGTTGAGTTTTGAATATACATATAATAAACAATTGAAACACTCAGCTATTTTATCAAACAATTGGCGTGCATCTAACAAAAGCAAAATTTAAAAGATATAGGAAGATGTAAAGAGAGAGAAGTGGGCAGTTTTCTAGAGAAGGACTCAAGGGCAGGGGAGAAAATAAAAGAAATTAAAGAATATATTTTTTTACAAAAAAGAAACCATCAAGCAAAATAATAGAGCAAGAAATTGGGATGTAGGGATACTTAGGCATGTAACGTAATAGAAAGTAACCCAGTAGTAACAAATTCAACACCCTAACAAAAATGAAACCATCCACACCACAGATGAAATAGGCAGAAACAAACGTAGAAAGGAAAAAAGAAAAGCAAAATAATAGAGCAAGAAATTGGGATGTAGGGATACCTCAACTGAACCATCCAGCTTACATCAGTATTTATATAGATGTGAGGAGAGGAAGGAAGACAGAGAGGCTGCCGTTAGAATCCAAAACAGAAGCTGAAACCATAGAACGAGAAGATGAAACCGTGAGAATCAAAAGGTGGGGAAGGGGAAGAAACTAAACCTGAAACAATGAATAAGTTGTAATCGTGAAAACCTAAAGCATAAGATGTATAAGTTGTAACAGAAGGCAAGGGAATAGCATAAGTTGTAACTGTGAAAAGCAATCAGGTTTGACAAAGGGAGTTAGTTGAAAAGGCTTTGGGTGTGGGCTTGGGCTGTATAGTGGATTTAAATGTATAAGGAGTGGACTTTAAAGCAAGTGAGTCAATCTCGTATCGGAGGCTGTACAGGTTTAACCAGTGGAACGATATATTTCGGTATCGGTTAATACCGGTGTACCGTTTCGGGTTTACTGTTATTTTTTATATTTATAAATATATATATATATGTATGTGTGTGTGTGTGTGTGTATATATATATATATGTATTATAATAAATATAAAAGTTTACCATAAAACATTTCCTCAATTCAGAACAAATTATTCATAGTTTTAGACTTTAGTATCAATGAAAAGAAAAAAAAAACACAATATAAAAAATAGAAAGCTTAAAAGTTACCATTGCATACTAAGAAAACAAATAATACTAATAAGTTAATGCAAATAAGTTACCATTCTGCCCTAACAAAAATTCAAAAATTACAAAACTTAAAAAAAAATAATCAAAATTTTTTTTTTCTATACCGGCCGATACTCCCGATACCGGCCGATATTGCCCGAAATTGGCCGGTATGGCCGGTACGGCCAGTATTTAAACTGGTATGAAACGTTAATGTTTCGATACCAGTACGGTATTGACTACCTTGCTTTAAAGTAGAGATAGGGCTAGATATAATTTTAGTTTTATTAGTATTTTATTAATTGGTAAAAACTATTTTAAAATTGAATTAAAATTCAGAAAATAGGATGGGAATGACATGGCGGCTGACGTGGCTTAATGTGAGCGTAGCAACATTAAATGCTACGCTTCAGCTTTTAGTAATATATAGATGTGTTCATCATAAAAAGCAACAATTATAAATTGCACACACATATCCATTATAATTTATTCAATTCAAGTAATGAGAAATAGAAAAACAACTTTGGAGGAATATTTTAGAATAAAAGTTGATATAAAATGTCTCTCTCTTTCTCATTAATTTTAAAACAAAATACACATCTCAAACACCCATACTCAATCACAACCTTTACAAAACCCAAAAGTCCACAATGTCGGACCTTAACATCAAAATTGTAATTGACGCTGTCACTTAATATAAAATGCAAGCCCCATTCCTTGGTTGTAGCCAACTTAGACGAGTTATGATTAGATGGGACAACAATGTTGGAGTTAGGTCGATGTTGTTGAAAGATTGAAGGTAAATGACAACATTTTTGGTCTGTGTATTTGACATGGGATGACATAAAATGCTATGAGTATGTATATATAAAGGAGTAGAAGTGTAAGAGGTAAAAATAGAGAATCTGAAATGCAAAGAGTTTTGTGTTTGTGTAAGGGAAGAAAAGTCTTGAAACATTGAACCAAATGAAACAAAAATTTAATATTTAACTAGTCGCAGACCCACGCGATGCGTGAGAATATACAACTATTTTGTAACGTGGTATTGTATGATTCATTCTACAAAACGTACTGGAGATATTATTTTTAAAATTATTTTTCATCTCTCCATCTCTACAAATATACCATTCTATTATTTTGAGTTTTTTTTTTTTTTTTTGAAAAACTTAGGTGCATTAATTTGATTGATATTATTCCTTTTTTTGTGATAAAAGATAGAAATACTATTCTTTTTTCAAGTGATCTATATTATTCAAACATTTGTATAGTTTGTTGTGGTTTTTTTCTACAACTAAAATTTTTAAGTTCCAAAATTAGTTATTTGAATTTCTCATTCTCTTAAGAAGATTATCATGATAACCAAACCTTATCACAAATTTACAATTGATATTACTCAAATAATTTATAGACACATTCAAATACATAATAATGTAGATTGTATTTTGATATAAACTCAAATTCTCACTTCTAAAATATCTAAAAATTAACTCAAATCAAAACTATAAGAGGGATAGAGAGTATATGTGATAAATAACTAAAAAAAAACACCACCAAAGTGTATCATCTAAAAGTAGAGACCAAAAAAAAAAAAAAAATCATCAATCTAAAGTATAGTTGCAAGAAAGAATTAATAAGAGAGAGAGAGAGAGAGTATTCACCTTTTTGTGTGAGAAAATACGGATTGAATGGAAGAGAAAATAACAAATTCTTATAGTAAAAAAAAATAGGGAGAAAAAGAGTCAAAATAAAAGGAAGATGAAGGGATGGAAAAATTGTAAGGTTAAAGTATAGAGTAGTGGGGAAATAAAAAGGTAAAAGTAAGTAAATTTTGGAGAAGGTGTAATTGTAAAGTGGGAAATTAATAAGGATAAAAATAATTAAAAATGAGAGAAAAAATATTGAAATTAGGATGATTATGTGGCGCTGATGTGGCTTAATAGGAGCGCAACAACATTAAACGCTACGCCTCAGCTTTTAAAGATATATATATATATATATATATCTTTGTTGTTGTACTTAAAAAGCTTTCAATTCTATTTCTATTTGCATGTATATATTTTGATTGATTGATTATTTCATCTACGGTAGCAAAAATAAGGTAAATAGTAAAAAAAACTGAATTTTTAAGCCAATGTCAAACACACACTAAATAATACAAAACTTTTTTTCCCCTAAATAAGACATACTCCAGTTGCTAAGACTATGACTCTGTTTGCATTCCTTTTATTCAAACAAAAGAACCACTATCAAACTCCTTTGCCAATACCAATCAATCCTCCAGTTCTTATAGCATCAATACATACCTTAAATGTCTGCCGCAATGATAACTTTCTGTAATTTCATCTCTTTAATGCTTCAAAAAAATAGCCAAAGCTACTACTGCAATTGGTGAAACCCACAGAATTTTCTTGACCCACCTAACTTTTATATTCCCTATACTGCTTGGCTTTCATCATTAGAAACATTCCTCTTAAGTGATGCGGAAGCATGCTCTTCAAGCTTCTGTGAAATTTCAAAAGGAATTGCTTGGAAATTTATTTTTTCATTCTGGAACATCACTCGATTTCGCAGACTCCAAATGCAATCCATGATTATTGCTGCCATAAGAACAAACTGCTCCTTGGTGACCTGCTCGTTTAATACATGAGACGGAGGAATGATTACATTCTTAATGAGATCAAAGCTGTTATTAGCATTCAAAGATTCAATATAAGAACCCAAGTTTGAGCTAGACCAAGCTGCTTTTGCAACAAAACAATTTTTGAATAAGTGCAGGCATGTTTCTTCTTCAGTTTCACACAAAGGACAGTAAGTAGTTTCAGTCTCACATTTTTGCTTCTTTCGAGCTCCTGTTGGTAAGATGTCATTTGCAATCTGCCATAAGAACATTTCAAAACACTCATGAATCTTTAAATTCCGCAAACTTCTCAAAAGCTCTTCATCCGCCTGTGTGATTGAGAAATACCATAAGTTGATCTCATAGAAAATTCTCCTTTACTATTTAAGATACATGCCAGTTTATGAGGCCTGTTTCACATTGTCAACGGGATTTTGATTATTACATTAAATGGCTCTTCATCAAATAAACTTTTTAACTAGTCTAAATTTGTTTGAAAATCAAGTAAATTCTGTTTGTTGAACGTTGTGCCTAAATATTGTGAAGCTATTTGCATGACTATTAAGTGGTTTTAAGCTTCAAATATTCATCAAATGCAAATGTATCTATCTGTGGTGTTGCTATGAGGTCTACTCCTTCAAAGGATAAGTGCTATGGATAGATATGGATGGAGCTCTTATGATGTATCATGTGAAAGGTCAACATGTGAAAGGGTAGGACATTTTTCAGCATTCTGCACACTTCAAAATAGAATTAACTGATGTCAAAAAAAAAAAAAAAAAAAAAAAAGAATTAACCTGAGTTCCAAATTGCAAGAGTTGGATTTAATGGATTGGAAAACCTGGTCTTTTGTATAGTACTACAACAATTAAAATTAATTAGCCTTAGTGGCGAAGCTAGGATTTCAACTCAAGGGGAGCAATATTAGAAGAAAAGATTGAAAGTTAAATTAATCTAAAAAATCCTAATAA
Source organism: Notholithocarpus densiflorus (assembly GCA_030021035.2). NCBI lineage: Eukaryota > Viridiplantae > Streptophyta > Magnoliopsida > Fagales > Fagaceae > Notholithocarpus > Notholithocarpus densiflorus. The sequence continues at coordinate 88,579 of JARYZH020000493.1, forward strand.
CTACTAATAACAAAATAAATAAAAAGTTATATGCTAATATATGTGTCATACACAAGCTAAAGTAAATTTTAATCTTAATTTTTTTATAATTTCAATTAACTAAAAATATATATTTTATATCATTATAATAAAAAAAAAAATCAATTCATTGCTCATAACTATTAGATTAAGAGATTAGTCTAAATACATAAAGTTTAAGCATATAATTTGATTTTTTTTTAGAAAAATAAAAATAAAATAAATATAAAAGTGTTAGGAATATAACAATATACCCATAAAGTTGAATACGTACTTCACTGTTTTGGTTGCTTTTGAAAATTTTTAAATGCTTCTTTTTTATAATTACAATGGAGGCATTTGAACATTAGATGCCTCCATTAGAAACACCAAAAATGCTAGTTGAGTTATATAATTCCTGAAAAAAAAATTAAATACTTCTAATACATTATTAAATGAATACATAATGAATAAATTTTGCTTAATTCCAGTCAGATTTGCCTTAATTCTTTAATTAAATTTTGCTTACCTTTTTCTCAAAAAAAAAGAAAAAAAGAAGAAGAATAAATATAGGGTTAAAAATAAATAAATTGTGAGACACCTATATAGGATTTAAAATAAATAAATTGTGAGACACCTATTTCAGTCCTTACTTGCGGTTGGAAAGGTAAAATAAGAAAAGATTTTTAAGAGGGAATGTGGGGCCCACTAATTAATATATGAGGTTTCTATTTGGGGTCTGTTTGGATACTGCTTATTGCTGAAAACTAAAAATTGAAAACACTGTAGCAAAATAATTTTTAAATGTGTGAATAGTGTCGTAGGACCCAGTTTTAAAGTTGTTTTTGGTGAATTTCGTACTTGTAGGTCCCGTGAACAGTGCACGGGACCCACAGAAAAATGCCAAACGCAGAGGAAATTCAGTTTTCAGTGCAATCAAAACATACACTTGATGTGCTAAGCAGCAAAACTACAAAGTCTGCAATAGAATTTTTGTTTTAGTGAAATGCCATAGACTTCTACAGCCACCCTTCTACACTGCACTATAAGAGCAATAACATCAGTTGGCTAAACACCCATATCAGTTTATCTATTTTTCAATTTATTTTATTTAAATAATAATAATTTTTTTAATTTTTATTATTATATGTTTTTTTTTTGTCCCTATATCTCTATCTTTTTTTTTTTTTTTTTTTGTACTTATCTCATTACTCCATCAGATCAGACGATCTGCTCTTTCTCAACTCAACTCTCCACCCTCTCCAAAACACCCTACTATTCTTCTTCTTCTTCTTCTTCTTCTTCCATCCTTTCACAGTCATATCACCTCTCCTCTATAAGCATCTTCTTCTTTCTCTCACGGCCAGATCATCTCTTCACCACAAGCATCAAAACCCACAAACTCTGTTCCACAAACTCAGATCATCTCTTCACCGATCTCTGTTGCTGACACCGATCCACAAGCATCTAGTCCCATTTCCATCGACCCACAAACTTTGATGTCTGCCACCAACACCGATCCACAAGCGACCAACACCAACACCAATCTCTCTCTCTGTTGGTGGGTGTGTTTGTGCGTTTGTGTTGGTTTGTCTGCTTGGGTGTGTTTGTGTGTAACACAGGAAGAAGAAGATGATGAGAGAGCAGAAGTCTGAGTTTGTTTTACAGACGTAGAAGAGAGAGAGAAAAAAAGGAGCAAAATTATGAAATTAATAAAATATTAGAATGCAAAGTTACAGTGTCCGTGTATATTTACACGATTATTGTAGCAAAAATGAAAATCTACAGTAGTTTAGAAGGACTTATGTGAGGTGTTTTTGAAGAAAAATGTGTGTAAGGGCACGTTTTGCTCTCCAAAGCCCAAGTAAAATGGACAAAGGCCCAAAGAGCCCAAAACAATGAATTTGTAGAGAGTGGGCTAGAAACTGAACTCCAATGAGTTGGACAACAATCATAGTAGGTTTAGTGAGGTGTGAAAGTATAAATAAATAGTTTTGTGCAAGGAAAATCCTCCTCGGCAAAGTCCGAGGTAGGTTGTTCTTATATATTTCTCTTGAACTTAAGCACAATTACAGTTCTTGAGTGTATAGTGATTTTTCTACAGATTATCTGATGATCCCCTTGTAATGGGGTTTTTCTTCTTTATATTCCCCTTCTTCACTCCATCTCAGCCCTCCACGTGTAGATCAGATTATTGACTTTGATACTTGTCCCATCAGCACCTACCTGAAGTCTTTGTGGGTAGCTATAAGGCTGAATGTTATTGTTCAAGTATCACCTCCACATTAATGCGGCCAGGAGGTTAGCTGAAGAGCATTCAATGCAGTAGTAGCAGTTTTTTTCTTAGATATTTCTCAGCTTTCTTTTGTCTTATCCCCATCTGATGTTTATCCTTACCAATATGATCGCTTGTTGCCTTGTTCTTGACTAAGGGTCGGACCCCAGACCTCTTCTCTACTTAGCCAAGGAGGTGTTTCTCCTCGAACTACACTCCCAACTCCTTATGACCAGACTTCTCCCACGAACCACTAACTTGTATGCCTTCATTAGTATCAACCTGTCCTCGGACTATTTAGTGTCCTCGGACACGACCCACGGCCCAATACCCATTTCTGGGCCCTCCATCCCTAAAAGTAAATGAAGCGTAATAAACCGATAACTACTTTAGTGTATAAACATGAACAACAAACAATAAAAGTAAAGCACAAGTGTAGGGAAAGAGAGATGCAAACACAAGATAACACCAAGACGTGTTATCGAAGAGGAAACCGAAGAACTCGATGAAAAATCTCTCTACGACCCTCCAAGTCGAAATCGATCCACTAAAGAATAAAGTTGGAGTACACGAATAACAAAAGACCCTCCAAGCCTAGTCTACCCAATGTACTTGAGCCCTCTAAGCTCTTGCTACCAACGGACTTCTCAGAGTCATGTCTTCTCTAACTTTTTGGATCCCGCAATACACCCGATTGCATCCGCCAAGCCTCATCGGCTTTTTTTGGCAAATCCCCAAAACTTCCCAAGCTTCAAAACACTTTCTACACTCTGAATAGGTGTGGGTTGTGTTTGGGTACAAATCTCCTCTCAAGGTATGACAATGGGAGAGGGAAGGAGAAGAAGTTATAATGATTTCTCACTAAGGATGAGTAGCTCTCTTTCTAAAAGATGGGTGTGTATTGTAGAAAACCAATATAGGGTTTTTCTCTCTGAATTGGTCTCTCATACTTTTGTGGGTAATGAGGGTATACATAGTATGAGTGAAGACTTGGTAAAACAAACATGACAAATTAGCCAAACAGAATGTTTCGCGAGTATTTCGCGGGAAGGCCTTACCCGCGAGACACTTGCAAAAGCTCCAGGCTGTCATGACTCTTCGCATTCCAGTCATGTGCTCTACATGTGGCTACTTCGCGGGTTAGCATCTCGTGAGCTTCTCGTGAAATCCACTTGTTTTTCATTTTAAGTTTGATTCTTCACCAACTTAATACTAAACCCAATACAATAAAATCCCACAAAATACAAGGAACAAAATTAAAGCAATTACAACAATTTTTGTCATGAAATAAATCCAACATAAAACATAGTTGTTGAATGTTCAAATAGTGTGTAAAACACCTATGAATGTTTAGACCCCCAAATTAAAGATACGGCTTGATTGATTTTACTCTAACTTAATACTAAGTGCGGGAATAGAGTAAATGCGAGCGGATAAATAAACAAGCTACTCTAATCCATATTCATAATAACACAGCAGTAAAATGAAAGGAAAAAGAGTAGGGAAGAAGGATGCAAACACAAAGACAACACAGCGATGTGTTATCGAAGAGGAAACCGAAGTCCTCGGCGTAAAACCTCTCCGCCGCCTTCCAAGCGGTAATCGATCCACTAGACAATCAGTTGGGATACATGAGTTAGCAAGAGACCCTCCAAGTATAATCTACCCGATGTACCTAAGCCCTCCAAGTTCCTACTCCAACGAGGCTACGCCAAACCTTTGTCTTGTCCAGCTCTCCAGATCCCGCAACAAGCTCCATGTTGCATCTGTCATCCTTGGCTTCTTCCAATACTTTCCAGCAGCACCAAAACCTCACTGAACACTCTGAAAGGGTGTGGTAAGTGTTTGGGCTATCAACCTCTCAAGGATATGAAAATGGAGAGGTAGGAGTAGAGGAAATCCACAAGCAAATGTGTAGAGATATGTGGGTATACCAATCTCTAACTCTCAAGGTTTTGTGGCTAGGGTTTTCTTTCTGAAGCACTCCTTAACATTTGTGGACAATGTGGGTATATATAGTGTAGGTACAGAAAGTGTGTATCAGATAGCACAGTCTGACAAAACAGAATGTTTCGTGAGTGTCTCGTGGGAAGGCCTTACCCGCAAGCTACTCGCGAAACACAGCTGTCTCCATCTGTCATGACTCTTCGCATTCTAGTCATGTGCAGGGCACATGCATCATTTCGCGAGATGCTTAGTCGTGAGCTACCCACGAAAACTCTTCTATCTTCAATTGCTTGAGTCTTCACACTCTCTCTCTATCATATAACCCTTACAATTAAATCCCACAATAAATACAGGGTACAAAAGATTGAATAAAATTACAATCAAATTTGACACGGAATTAAAGCCAACAAATTACATAGTTGTAAATTACAACTTTACAATCTCGCCCTTTGGCTATTCCGTGACAAAACCCCTAAAACAGACTCTAGACTAAAACGTGAGTTTGGGAACAGTGGCAAAACTCACTCACACCTAATCTAGAAGCTGTGAATCACTTGCACGTGTATACCTGTAACCTAAAACACTCGCACACAAACAAAACTTTCATTAAGCTTATGACAAGTTGAATACAAGGTACATACATGAACAAGTAAAATGCGATCAAGTTTGAAAACACTATATATCATGTAAGCATAGCTTGATCAAAGAAGATCAATCATTAAAGAATGACCACAATGAACATTTAGCAAGAAAATATTCATCCGGACATGCAATGCAATGAAGACCAATCATAATGATCAATTGCATGTCCAACACTCAACCAATGCAAAATACACGAAGTATTTGCATCTAGGAATCAAGATCCTACTCGGGCACAAGAGTGAGGTACTTAAGACATATTAGCAATATCTTAAAAGCACAAAAAAAATGCTACAAAGCATTGAGATAGACACAAATACTGAATATAATACTGAAATTAAGAACAATGTACTAAAGCTTAAAGAAAAGCAATAAAAACTATAAAAGAGTTATAAATGCTGAAACAGTTTAAACCAAAATATAAATAAAGCTAAACCGCCTGTAATGAACCAATGTACTAAACCAATGTATCTAAGGTCTAAGCTATGCTCCCCCTCAACTGTGCAAGCTCCCCCTCAAAATTTTCTCCCCCTTTTTGACCGGAATGGCCAAAAAGGCTAGAACTGATCGGACTCTGAATCTGAACCATGGTCAACAAATCATCGATTTGAGAGGATAAGGCAGTGATCTGACCCTAGACATAAGCAAATTGGTCCATGGTGTGCTGCACATAAGAGTCTAATAAAGTATATAGCTGGTCCACTAAGGCGATCAAGTCTATCGGGTCCTCGTGTAGGTGTTGAAGAGGATGGCTGTGATGAAGTCTCTGGTGCAAAAGTGAATCTATTAATCTCCTCCTCTGTATCTCCTTCCTCCTCCTCAACACGATTCTGTGGTATTGTATGCACACCTGTTTTGGAGCCTTTGATGTGAGCTGTGCTCCTAGTCACTGTGTGTGCACCAATAGGATAGTCCCTCTGAACCATTGTGAGACCACTTGGGAGTTTGAGTCTTGTCTTCGCAAGTAGGCCCATAATCAGTGAGGGAAAAGGCATAATTGTTCTGAAATTTTGCTTCTCAATGCTCTTCTTCAAAATGTGGAAGATGTGTCCACAAATATCAATCTCTTTGTGAGTGAAGAGATCATACAAAAAGATTGTCCTTGGAGTGAACAATGTAGTGAGGTTGGTGACTAGGTATAAATTGTTGATCATCACATGAGTAAGGGTTCTTATCTTTGGACTAAATGGGATTGTGTTCATAGAGGTTTTCTTAGAAGTACCACCAAGTATCCTCACCATCTCCTTGGTAGATTCCAATCTATCCTCATATTGCACCGTGATTGGGTGTGAAGGAGGACGAACTTCTAAGAATTCCTGAATACTGTCCCTAGTGATGACAAATTCTTTGTGCCTTACCCAGCAGTTTATATTATCCCCTTCAACACTAGCATTGGAGAAAAACTCCCTGATAATCTCCGAATACACTACTCCAACTAGATTCAGCAGTTTTGTCCATGTCCTTTCCTTGAACACTGCAGGTATGCAAGTGTCCTCAAGGGTGTCTAACTTCATCACCCTTTCCATGATAATGGTTGCTCTTTTGTAGCAGTCATTGTACTTCAAGTCTGCCTCCATAGACTTGAAGTTGTCAGAATCTGTGCGTGCATGCTTTGAGGTTGGTTTCTTGGAAGCTGAGTGTTTGGTAGGAGACATCTGCACATTTACACAGAGAACAAAGAAGAGAAACAGGTGCAAAAACACAAAACATAACATAAAACTTGATTAGATTCAAGTTAGTTCCAAGTCAAAAGAAAATAGCTTAAAACAGAGCATAACAAACTTAAAACAACAAGCTATAACTGTGAAAACATATAGACAAAAGCCTAATGCAAGAAATAAGAGACTATGCATGTGTGTGCCTGTGCTATGCATGTGCTGATGCAAGTGAGTGCAGCATGTGATGCATGGAGTGTGCCTAGTGGGTGCCTAGGTGGTGCATGACAAAGCATTGAGAGGCACAAAATGGGCACAGTGTGTAAAACACGTACTCTTTGACCAAAACATGTTAAACATGTTCAATCAAGTGTAACCCCAAGTACTGGAACTCATTTGAGTCCAATACAACACAAAATGTCACTTGAACATTTTGTCAAACACTTAGCATGCATTAGTGAACAACACAAATGAACAATGCATGAACATGATGAAATCTGCCTCAATACAAGATTAGAATGCCTCATAGGGCCAACACAGATACACAAAGATCAAATTGGACTCAGCCCAATCAAAATTTTGAAGAAAATTTTCACAAAATTAAGAATCCCAACCCTTTTTCGAAAAATCCCCAAATTTTTAGAACCCTAACTTAATTTCTACATAATCCTACACAAACATGAAGAAAATGTTTTAGAAAACATACCTTGAAGTTGAAGATGCAGAAAAAAAGCTTGAAAATGATGGGGTTTGAGTGAAAAATGATTTTGGGTTGAGAGGGGTTCGAGAGAGGCAGTGCGAGGGAAGTGAAGTGATTTTGAAAAAATGTTATATCTGCTACATAAAAATTGAAAACACACATTTTTCGCGGGTTAGGTAGTCGCGATATTAGTCGCGAGACACACTGAAGCTTTAGCGAGAAGCTTTTAGTCGCGAAACAGTAGTGAGATAGTCGCTATAGCCTCTGTATGAAATTGAAAATTTTCCAGTTTTTGCCTAAAACCATTTCGCAAGAAGAGTTTAATCGCGAAATACTCGCAAGACAGTAGCGAGACTTTCTATGTGAAGTTGAAAAAATTTTATTTCCCTTAAGCACTTTTCGCGGGAAGCTCTAAGTCGTGAGATTCTCGCGAAACTACCTCTGAACCAGTTTTTTGAAGAAAAAACACAAAAATGCATTTTGAACGAAAACTAAAAGCACGAAAGTATAAAATCACTTTCAAAAACATATAAAACACTCAAAAATATTTTTGGGTTTAATCAACAAGTAATTGAGCATAGACATCACATTTGAACATGTACAATCACACAAATAAGATAAGCATTAATTGAACAAAATCTTGTGTGTTGTGGGTGAATATCAAATGTGGAATAGTCCTTAGACCAGAGTGAAGTTTCAATGATCAATTCAATCAAGTCATACACAACTGGTACTCAATCCAATGGACTATCTCAATTATAGAAATGAGCATATATGACCTCCCACAAGAGAATGATTACAAAACTTAGAAGCTTTTCATTTGGCTTTTACACAAATCATAACATTTGATCCTTTTGGGATAATACATCTCTTTTTGAGATCGGTGTTTGAAATTTTTGATATTTCAACATTAAGAGTTAGCCTTTGGCTTTTTGAGCACCATACATTCCAATACAAGAGTCGTTTTCCCTTTTTCCTAGTCAAATACTAGTATGTGTGATAGGTTTTTGCAGCTTATAATCTCTTTTTCATTTTAAGATTTACATTTGGTGAGCTCTATAGTAAAAATATAAAAAATATGGGAAGATATATAGGCACAAGTCTTTGCAAGTATCAAGACCATCAAGACTATTGACCAATCATTCATGACAAGCTTGGAGATCTATTTACAACAATCACCCATAGTTTTCAAGATTTCTCCTATAAAGGTATATGTGCATACATAACAAACTAAGCGCATAAATGCACTACGCCATTAGTACAAAGATACTAGGCTAAACTCCATGTGATATACACAAAACAAGCAATCAAACTTTTTGAAGATTTTTCAAATTTTTATGGTTTTTGAATTTTTGAACACACTCAAAAACAGAACAAGTAAAGTAAGATCAACAAAACAAGTACAAAACAAAACTTGTAAAAGAAACATGCTATAAACATAAAGCAATTCATGATATGATGCATGAACCTATGATCTTAAACATTGGAAGTATTAATGCATGGACATAGGAGGTGATCATGCATGAGTACCCTTCTTCACCCACACGTCACGTGCGTTTGGGGTGATATCCCTATAAGATTGGATACGAGTGTTGTGACCTTCAAACCTTCTGTTGAAGTTTGCCAAGTAGGTGGTGAATGCATCAATCATCTTCATCACATCCATCACTCCGGAATCACCATCTCGACCTCTTGATTGCTCAACAGCCCAATTCCTTTTGTCATTTCTTGGTCCTCTTGACCTCTGATCACTCGCATTCTTCAATACTCTAAGCTTATGACAATTTGGTTTGGTGTGTCCTTGAAGTCCACAATGATGGCAGAAATGATTCCTTCTCGGACTTTTTTGTGATTTTGGAAGTGATTTCCCTTTGGCTTCAGCCCTAACCACTTATTGGTTACGAGGCTTATTCAACACCCGTTGGTCAGTCACATTCCTCTTCTTCTCCGGCTTCACTTTCTCAACCTTTGTGGTATCTAACATCGGTTCTTTGGCTTTCACAAACTTTACTTCCTTGGAGATATTGACAGTCGAACTACTCTCTCCAGCATATCCCAATTTGGTTCTGTCGGAGAAAGGTTTTTTATGAGAAAGGACTTCATCAAGCTTCTTGGAGGAGACTCGCTCTACTTTAGCATTGGCTTGAACCACCTCAAGCTCAAGAAATTTTATCTTTGAGTAGGCTTCGGTCAGCTTTCCATTCATCATCTCTATTTCACATTTCGCCTCCTTATATCGCATGAGAAGACTTCTATAATCTTCCTCTACTCTCTTCATCTTTTTAATGGCTGCGTTAACCACTTTTGCATATTCACTGGTCTTCTCAATGAGGGAATTGTAGGTCTCTTGTAGTCCCACTACTTCTTCATCTTCCTCATCATCAGATTCCTCAACAATCCCAATTGACTCCAATTCAGTGTGCTCACCAAGCTCTTCCACTAGCACACTCAAATCATCTGAAGATTCCACATGAGCAATTGTCATGAATGCAGAGAAATTTCTCTCTCCATCACAGCTTTCATCTGAATCTGAATTAGAGGAGTCTGAATCACTTAGAGTAGTGGCATACACTTTGCCCTTCGGTTTTAAATAATTGGAACACTCTTTCTTGAAATGTCAGTGTCCGTTGCATTCGAAGCAAGTGATTCCTTGAGTGGATTGAGAGTCCTTTCCATCTCTCCTCTTAAAATCCTTTTTCTCCTTTCTGAAACTTGGGAATTTTCCTTTCTCAGCAAACTTTCCATTTTTCTTGAACTTCAAGAACTTTCAAAAATTATTTACAAGATATGCCACATCTTTATCGACAACATCTTCATCCGATGAGTCGTGAGCTTCTATCCTCTCATTGATCGTATTAAGAGCAAGGGATTTGCTCTTCCTTTGTGAGGGCAATGACAGCTCATATGCTTGAAGTGAGCCAATTAGCTCTTGAACTTTGATATCATCAAGGCCCTTGCTTCTTCAATCGCTGTAACCTTTACACGGAAGCTCTCCGGCAATGATTGAAGGATTTTCCTCACTATCTTTGAGTCCTCCGTTTTCTCACCCAAGTTGAACTTGCCAATAACCACCTCATTCAGCATGCTATAGAATGAGTCAAATGACTCATCCTCACTCATTTTCAGCTCCTCAAACCAAGTGGTCAACATCTACAACTTAGTGTCTTTCACTTTCTTTGTTCCTTCATACGTGGTCTCCAATATTTGCCACGCCTCCTTGGCAATTGTGATGTGAGATATTCTGTGAAACTCATCTGGAGATACACCACAAAAAATAGCATTAAGTGTTTTGAAAAATAGCATTAAGTGCTTTGCTATTTGCATTAGCCGCCGCAAGAGCCGTCTTATCCCATGTGGATTTAGCGGCCTCCGGCCTAGTCCATCCTACATCTACTACATCCCAAACAGTCTCATCAATTGAACATAGGAATGCCCTCATTCGGACTTTCCAAAAGGCATAGTTGCTACCATCAAAATATGGTGGAGCATTTAAAGATTGAGACCGATCCATCTCAAAACGGGGTCAAGGTTCACACTTAGGTAATTAAACCACAACAAGTGCACCCGCTCTGATACCAATTGAATGTTCAAATAGTGTGTAAAACACCTATAAATGTTTAGACCCCCAAATTAAAGATACAGCTCGATTGATTTTACTCTAACTTAATACTAAGTGCGGAATAGAGTAAATGTGAGCGGATAAATAAACAAGCTACTCTAATCCATATTTATAATAACACAACAGTAAAATGAAAGGAAAAAGAGTAGGGAAGAAGGATGCAAACACAAAGACAACACAGCAATGTGTTATCGAAGAGGAAACCGAAGTTTTCGGCGTAAAACCTCTCCGCCGCCCTCCAAGCGGTAATCGATCCACTAGACAATCAGTTGGGATACATGAGTTAGCAAGAGACCCTCCAAGCCTAATCTACCCGATGTACCTAAGCCCTTTAAGCTCCTACTCCAACGAGGTTACGCCGAACCTTTGTCTTGTCTAACTTTCCGGATCCTGCAACAAGCTCCATGTTGCATCTGCCATCCTTGGCTTCTTCCAATACTTCCCAGCAGCACCAAAACCTCACTGAACACTCTGAAAGGGTGTGATAAGTGTTTAAGCTATCAACCTCTCAAGGATATGAAAATGGAGAGGTAGGAGTAGAGGAAATCCACAAGCAAATGTGTAGAGATATGTGGGTATACCAATCTCTAACTCTCAAGGTTTTGTGGCTAGGGTTTTCTCTCTGAAGCACTCCTTAACATTTGTGGGTAATATGGGTATATATAGTGTGGGTACAGAAAGTGTGTATCAGATAGCACAGTCTAACAAAACAGAATGTTTCACGAGTGTCTCGCAGGAAGGCCTTACCCGCGAGCTACTCGGGAAACACAGCTGTCTCTATCTGTTTTGACTCTTCGCATTCCAGTCATGTGCAGGGCACATGCATCATTTCGCAGGATGCTTAGTCGCGAGCTACCCGCGAAAACTCTTCTATCTTCAATTGCTTGAGTCTTCACACTCTCTCTCTCTCTATCACACAACCCTCACAATTAAATCCCACAATAAATACAGAGTACAAAAGATTGAATAAAATTACAATCAAATTTGGCATGGAATTAAAGCCAACAAATTACATAGTTGTAAATTACAACTTTACAGTTGTAAATCACAACTTTACAATACATATATATATATATGAAGGAATATTTTGCTAATATATATATATATATATATAAATAATTAGTAATGGAATGAGAGGTACCTCTCAATTTGCCTGAGTTGTATGGTGACATCGACCATAGTTGGCCTTCTTTGTGGATCTTGCTCTGTACATGTCAAGGCAAGGTCCAACACAGCTTGTAACTGCCATGGTAAACTAGAATCTCCTTCCCCATTTGCCATGATTGCAGGATCCACAATCTCGTTTATGCTAATGCAACTACCTTGAGCACGGTTATTATGCATGTATGCTACTAAGCTAGAATCTTTATCAATTGTTAATCGGGTTACATGACACGAATCCTCTCCGGTTAAAAGTTCTAGAAGAAGAACACCAAAGTCATATACATCAGTTTTCTCTGTTACCCTGCCCCATGCTCTATACTCGGGGGCGCTAAACCTTGAAGTCCGAGCTTCCTCATTACCTTTCACGTCAGTTTGACCCTTAGGAATGGACATGGAAATAAAAAAGTCGGACAATTTGGGAAGTTCATGTTCATCTAATAAGATACCGTACATATATATATGCATATGGATGACAGGTCTTTCAAAGGCAGTATGGAGATAGGAAATAACATGAGCAATCTGCCTTGCAATCTTTAACCTTCTCTCCCACACCATAGGCTGATGTTGTCGGTGAGTAACACGGGAGACATAAATTCGATCTGCAAGGATACCACTGGCAGCAAATTCATACACTAAAATGGGACATGTAGTGTCGAGACAACACCCTATGGGCTTTAATACATTATTGTGACCACACATTTGTGCAGAGATCACTAAATCATTGATGATAAATTTGGCCACCATTTTATGGTCAGGAAACCGCCTAACAAAAACTTTTCGTCCTTCAAGAGAACCCTTGTACCAATACCATTCCTGACATTCACAATAGTTGTTGGTTGCTAGGCAGATCTCTTGAGCAGAGAAAGTACGAATGGGAATAGGCTTGCCATTGCAAGAGACAATCAACTTCTCCAGTATCATGCTTCCATGCTCAAAAAAGGTTCTCTCTCTTTCCTTAATGATCTCTCTTTTAAATAAATGATCTCTCAACCAACTCTGCATTGCTTGAATTTTCAGAGGAAGGGAGGAAGGGAGGCTGCTCATTGGGCATAAATTGAAATTATACTCTGTTTGATCAGTTTAATAGAAATTATATCCACGTTCCATTTCCACCAAAAGACTCCGTGAATGAGGACCGTTGACTGAGACCCATAGACATGGCTAATATTGGAGGAATGCTTTTCCTTTGACATTTTGTAAAAATCATATTATATATATCTATAGTTGAATGTGAAAGACATTTATTGGGGGTAGGGTAACATGATTGACATATGAGCCACCAGTTTCCACGTTACACATGACAAAATTGACTATTTTCCTACATATGTCGAACAAACGGAACGTTATTTTTAACAGAAGTATTAGTTTAACTAAAAATCAGAACTTATATATTTTACTAATGAAATAGACTTTGAGATTTTTTTTAAAATAGCAATTGTAGACTTTCAGCTTGGGGTAAGTACTTTCATAAATCATTGATTGAATTACGAAAGACCATCCAACTAATCAGGCAGTGAACCTATAAATTTTTATGGATAAGAAGGTAATTTTCTATAGTGGTAAAAAATATTCAAAAAAACACAAAACACCTTGCTGGACTGCATTCCTTCTATGAGAAAGTCTAGAGGTACAAAAAATTTGACATTTGTTAATGTGACAAATTATTAGTAGTAGATAGAAGTGTGATGTCAATGGTGAGCATAGATAAAAATAAGTGAAATTTTGCCAACTCAATAAGTGTGAAAAAAATTTCAAATTTTTTTTTTATGTATGTAGCATTGTCAAAATTTTTTTATGTATGTAGCATTACTCTTCCTTCAATTTAAGAGAACTAGCTGGTCCTATTCCTTTTCATTTATATTTTGTTTGTTTACCTTTTTTTAGAGAGTTTCAACTTATGACGTTCACTTTTGATGATAGCTTTTTATTATCAGACCAAGACATCAATCGATTTTTTGGATGCAGATTGTCAATCCCGGAGTTGATATGATTGATTAAGGAGTTTGTGAATTTTTGGTACATGGATGAAATTTTTGCCCTACTACTATGTTTGATACAGTACAAGGTTTGTAAACTTGTCTAAGGATTTATGAAGAAAGAGTATAACAAACCCAGGCTTCACCACTTAAGGCTGCTTGAAAATTACCAAGTTGTAGAAAAATTTCAATTCAATATTACCTATTATCAAATTCACCATACCACAACAATGTTTTGTATTTTCCTTTGGCTTTTGAAGTAGGAACTCCAAAGCTAGAAGCAAGAAGGAAAGAAACAAAACAGTCAATTACATATAAATAAAAAATAAAATCAAAATTCAAACCAAATGAAATTTAAATCAAAGAAAACCTGTAAGGAGTTGTTTTGGCAGCCCAAGCCCAAAAGGTATGGGATCTTGGCCCAATGAGCCTAGAACAATGAATTTGTAGAGAGTGGGCTGAAGAACTTGGCTTTAGTGAGTTAGGCGATGAACCAATAGATTTTTATGTATTAAAAATGGGGAAATAAGAGGTATTTACTGAGGGAGGAAAGTCCTCGGCCAAGTCCGAGGAGGCTAAGTTATTTAAATACAATTCTTAAAGCTTTTACAAGTCTGATTTTAGATCGTTACAGTGTCCCTTCCTTTTTTCTTTTTCTCCCCCCTTCTTCCAGGGGTCTCCTGCATTATATACCCTCTTCCCGACGATCTTGGCCCTCCACTTGTCAATCATCCCCGCTGCTACTTGAGTGACTGTCCCACCAGATACTCCTTCTGGCTCTCTATGAGTTGCGGTTGCCAAGGAAACATTGTTTAGGGGTCTTCTCCACATAAATGCCTCTAGAAAAGTAGCTACAACGCATTTAATGCGATGGTGGCAGCTTTTCCTTAGATATTTCTAGAATCTCCCTCATCCTTGCGTGTTTAGGTTACGTGTCTTTATTATCGGGATTCTCTGAAGGGCCCCCTAGATTGCTGGGATATGTGTTTGAGTTGCATTTACGATGTCCGAGGACTTGTTTGTCCTCGGATTGATCTCTTGTCGTCACCTTCTTCGTAAAGTCTAGAGCCTGAATCATTTAAAATCATTGGTTCCTCCTCGGACTGTCCTCGGGTTGTCCATATCCTCAGACAGGCCCAAGGCCCACAATAGTATTTGGGCCCTTTGACCCTACAAAACCTATTACTCTATTAGCATTAATCCAATCTCGCAAAATACATCAATCCTCCATCATCAAGGGGCCTAGTGTTTGCACCAACAACAATATTTTTTTTTTTATTTGCAAACTGTATTCATGCTATTGTGACTATCCTTTTTGATTGTGGGATAAGGGATATGGGTAAGTTTTACATTGCCAAATATCCGTCTTAGCATAGATTGATACCCAAATAAATTGGATTAGGGTTTTTGCACAACAAATGAGTTAGTGTTTGTTTGACATTAGCTTATAAGCTCATCTTTTAACTTTTAGCTTTATACAACTTTTTAAAACCTTATGTTTTTCTAATTTTTTTCAGTTTTTAGTGTGACGTAGAGGTTTGACTTTGATGTTTCTCTCCATTACTCTGCAAAATTGAAGCAGCCTTATGCCACAATAAGTAATTTAATGATTCATCAAAAAAAGAAAGTAATTTAATGAAAGACTATTTTGTAAAGAGAAAAAGGTTTGCCAAACTAATTTGAGAAATTATTTCATTTTACTTTATATATATATATATATATATATATTCCGGAAAAAGAAAATTTACAAACCAAAGTACAAGAGTCTTTTTTTCCCTGTAAAAACCACTATGTAGACAGTTGGGTGCATGGCACTAGTGTGTCCAACGGAGTCAACGGACCCACACTTAATTAGATACCTCAATAATGAGGAGGTTGGCAAGAAACGAGTCTTTCTTGCCATTTTCATGGGCAGAGACTTTGAGCGCGTCTCACACTCTGAAGAAGAAATAAGGTTGAAAGGAGTTACAAAAATCTTCTTGTCATTTTCTTGGGCAGAGAGTTTGAGTGCGTCGCACACTCTGAAGAAGAAATAAGAAGAGTCTTCTTGCCATTTTCATGGGCAGAGACTTTGAGCACTTCTCACACTCTGAAGAAGAAATAAGGCCGAAGGGAATTACAAGAGTCTTCTTGCCATTTTCATGGGCAGAGACTTTAAGCGCGTCTCACACTTTGGAGAAGAAATAAGGCTGAAGGGAATTACAGAAGTCTTCTTGCCATTTTCATGGGCAGAGACTTTGAGCGCGTCTTACACTTTGAAAAAAAAATAAGGCTGAAGGGAATTACAAAAGTCTTCTTGCCATTTTCATGGGCAGAGACTTTGAGCGTGTCTCACACGCTGAAGAAGAAATAAGGCTGAAGGGAATTAATTGAGACCATTTGGTTTATTAAGAGAACAACTAAAAGAGAGACGTGACTTGTGAGAGAAACATAGTGTCAGTAAAGAAAAAATAAGGAGATATTATTTTAACTGTAAGACATATACAAGAGATTTATTGTGTGAAATTATTTGGAGTTTGTCCCATTTTTTTACCCTTTAAGGAGAAAGGTTTTTCCACGCAGTTCTTGAGTGTAATTGCAATTTTGGGTTGATAATTTTTGTGATAATATTCTTGGGACCTAACACATACGCCAGTTACTAAGACTATGAACTACGTTGTTTACATTCCTTTTATTCAAACAAAAGAACGATTATCAAACTCCTTTGCCAATACCAATCTATCCTTTAGTTCTTATAGCATCAATACAATATACATATGCCATAATGGTAACTTTCTGCAATTTCATCTCTATAGAAATCTAAACGCCCAAAAATTTAGCCTGAGCTACTACTGCTATTGGTGACCCACCTAACTTTTATATTACCTTCCCAATCACGGATTAAAAAGCAATACAAGCTTTGTCATCATCCATTTGCATAACTATTAAGCTTCAGGAGGCCTTTCAGAGACTTCCTTCACTGCTTGGCTTTTATCATTAGAAAGATTCCTCTTGAATGATGCAGAAGGATGCTTTTCAAAACTCTCATGAAGTTTTAAATTCTGCAAATTTCCCAAATGCTCTTCACCCAATCTGTGTGAACCTGTGTGATTGAGAAATACCATTAGCTGATCTCATAGAGAATTCTCCTTTATTACTTAAGATGCATACCAGTTTATTAGGACTGCTTCTTAGTAGCAAGAGGATTTGATAATAGCATTAAATGACTATTCATCAAATAAGCTTTTTAAACTATTCTAAATCCTATCCATGGT
The DNA here is from genome assembly GCA_030021035.2 of Notholithocarpus densiflorus. Classification (NCBI taxonomy): domain Eukaryota; kingdom Viridiplantae; phylum Streptophyta; class Magnoliopsida; order Fagales; family Fagaceae; genus Notholithocarpus; species Notholithocarpus densiflorus. The sequence goes on from JARYZH020000493.1 coordinate 105,805, forward strand.
CATTTGTTTGAAAATCAAGTAAATTTTGTTTGTTGTCGTGCCTAAAACATTTGGATATGGAATAATGCGAATCTGTTTATCTATAACAGATGATTGGATGAACTCAAGTAAGTAAACAATTAGTCATGGAATGAACCTCTCAATTCGCCTGAGTTGTTTAGTGACATCCACCATAGTTGGCCTTGTTTGTGGATCTTCCTCGGTACATGTTGAGGCAAGGTCCAGGAAAGCTTGCAATTGCTGCTTTGAACTAGCACCTCCTTCCCCATCTTCTGCCAAGATTGCAGAATCCACAATCTCGTTTATGCAACTACCTTGAGCACGGTTATGTATGGATGCTACTAAGGTAGAATCTTCATCAATTGTCAATCGGGTTATACTATAAGAATCCTCTCCAGTTAAAAGTTCTAGAAGAAACCAACCAAAACTATGTACATCAGTTTTCTCAGTTACCTTGCCTGTTGTTTTAAGCTTAGGGGAGCAGAACCTTAAATTTCGAAAGCTGTGATAAACTTCCACGTCAGTTTCACCTTCGGGAATTATTACAGACACTAAAATGTTGGACAATTTGGGAACATCATGTTCATCTAAGAAGATATTTCCCATATCTATAGCCATGTAAATGACAGGTCTTTGGTGTTAAAGTCAGTCATGACACTCAAACAAAGCACACAGTGAAAATAGAAGAAGAAGACTTAAACGGCTAGTTTTATTTTTTTAGAAAACCACCCTCAAAACAGAGGGGAGGGATATCATTTAATTACTTCAGATAAGTATACATCAATCACCCCTGGAGGAACATCCTCCATCTAGGATTGGAAATGAACAAAATTACATGCCAATCTGGCCATTTCGTGAGCAACTCTATTGCCCTGTCTGCGTGTATGACTAAAGAGCACATTTCCAAGCGATGAAGACAATACCATGATATCCTTGATAATGTGACCGAAGCTGGAAGAAGAGAGACCACTAGTTTTGAGAGCTTTTATGATAATCTCTGAGTCTCCTTCTACTATTACCTTGTTAAAACCGAGATCCTTTGCGAAGCATAGGGCACCCCGAGCTGCCAACACTTCCACCATTTCTACAGAGGTAGGCAATGGAATAGGTTGTGTAAAAGCAGTCATACCTAGACCCATGTCATTTCGAATTATCGCTCCTAAGCCTGCGGAGCTGGAGTTACCAAAGGTTGCGCCGTCGAAGTTGACTTTCACCCAATTCGAAGGGGGAGGCAACCATTTTGAGGCTTTTGGATAAGAGGGAATTTTTGGAGGGTTAAGGGAGGACTGTTGGAAATCCTGAAGGCTAGTCAAAGCCAATTGATTGATCAAACCCAGAGGAGCAGCTCCGTCACCCACACGGAGTTTGTTTCGCCTAGTCCAAATCTGATGAACTATCATGGCAAGCAGCTCCAAATGACTGATCTTATCTGCACATCGCTGCAACACTTCTAGAAAATATGAAGCCTTATCCGCTTCACTAATCAGCCAGCCAAAGTGAATATTCCAAATCTGAAATAGGGAAGGACACGACCAGATGGCATGAACTGTGGTTTCTGGTTCCATACCGCACAATGAACATGTTGCATCGATAGGGATTTTTCGTTTGCTAAGATTTGACTTAGATGGTAGTGAGTCAGACACTGCTCTCCAGATTAGATTCTTCACTCTGTTAGGGACTTTTAATTTCCAGATACCCTTCCAAAAGCTTTTTGTATTGGAGAGGTCTGAGGGCCTAGGGTGCTCATTTAATTCCATGTCCAATAAGAGGTGGTAACCTGACCTTACCGAGTATACACCATCACTATTCAGTGGCCAAGTTATCAAATCCAAGCAATCGCCCAAACTGAGGGGGATGGCCTTGATTAAAGAAGCATCATAGGGAAGGAAGTTAGTGTCAATTGTCTCCAGGGACCAGCTATGCCTCTCCCTATCAATAAGGTCTGAAACCTTTGCATTACTGTCTAAAAGGAAAGGAGTGGAAAGGACTTTCTTGAGGCTGGGGTTCAGCAGCCAATTATCATGGTATATCCGTATAGATGACCCATTGCCCACTCTCCATAACATGCCCTTTTGGATAATTGCTCTGCCCTTAAGGATGCTCTTCCAAGCAAAAGACCCATTCCCTTCTTTCGCCTCCAAAATGCTGCCAGTTGGGAAAAATTTTGTTTTGAAGAATCTGTAAAAAAGGGAGTCCTCATTTGTGAACAAGCGCCAAATTTGTTTCGCTAGCATCGCATCATTAAACTTCTGAAGATCTCTAAAACCCATGCCTCCCAAGCTCTTTGGTTTACAAAGGGTGCTCCACTTGGACCAGTGGATCTTTCTTTGCTCTCCTCGCTGACCCCACCAGAATTTCTTAATCAAGGATTCTATCTCATTGCAAAGGGTGACTAGAAGCTTGAAGCAACTCATGGCATAAGTCGGAATCGCTTGGATGACTGCTTTGAGGAGCACTTCCCGACCTGCTTGGGAGAGGAGCTGCTCTTTCCACCCTTGAAGTTTAGCCCAAACTCTTTCCTTGATGTACCTGAAACTTGCTTTCTTGTTTTTCCCTATTAGGGTAGGTAGACCCAAGTATTTTTCACACTGTTTCACTTCTTGGACACCGAGAGAGGCTTTTATCTGATTAAGGGAGTCCGGGTGGGTAGATTTACTAAAGAAGAGGCTCGTTTTGTGCATATTTAGGAGCTTCCCTGAGGCTTTCTCATAGCTGGCAAGGAGAGACTGAACTTTCTGACATTCTTGCATTAAGGCTCGGCAGAAAATCAGGTTATCATCAGCGAAAAACAAGTGAGTGAGCCTTGGGCCATTCTTGCAAATGGAGACCCCACGGATATGGCTCGCAACATGTGCTTGGTGTAATAGGCTATGTAGACCCTCTGTGGATAGGAGAAACGGATAGGGGGAGAGCGGATCCCCCTATCGTATGCCTCTCGAAGGGCGGATCACGCTTGTAGGTTCTCCATCATTAAAGCCACCCACTTATCAGCAAAGCCCATCCTTCTCATAATCAACTCAAGATAAGACCATTCAACGCAATCGTAGGCCTTACTTATGTCCAACTTCAATGCCATGAACCCAGACTTACCAGATTGGTGGTTTTTCATATAGTGAAGGGTTTCAAAGGCCATGAGAACATTGTCTGTGATGACCCGCCCCGCTTGGAAAGCACTTTGGTTCTCGGATACTACAGCAGGCAGAACAACCTTGAGTCTGTTGGCTAGGACTTTGGATACTAGCTTATAGATCACGTTGCATAAGCTGATTGGCCTGAATTTAGTAATATTTTCTGGAGATTTAACTTTAAGGATCAAGGTAATATTGGTATGATTAATCTCTTCAGGAATTTTGCAATTATTTAAACAATCTAGAACTGCAAAACATACCTCATCACCAACAAGAGACCAAAAGGATTGATAGAAAAGGGGGGGCATACTGTTAGGGCCAGGTGCTGTGATGGGTTCCATTTGATTGATGGCTGACACTACTTCATCTCTCAAGAAAGGCCTAATAAGTAGGTCATTCATTTCCTGTGTAACTGATGGCTGGACTACCTCTAAAACAACATCGAGTTCTGTGGGCTAGGTTGAAGAGAACAGAGCTTGGTAATATTGAATTACAATCTCCTGAATTTGGGAGTCATCCGAGCACCAAACATTTGACTCATTTCTTAAGCCCAGAATCCTATTACTTCGAAATCTCTAGAAGGCTTTATTGTGGAAGTATCTCGTGTTTCGGTCACCCTCCTTCAGAAAGAGAGCTCTAGACCGTTGGTGCCACATTTGGCTTTCTTTATCCAACAGAACATTGAGCTCTGTTTGCAACAACCGAATTAAATCTGCATTTCCATTTCCCTTTGCTGCTTCTACTTCAGCTTTGTTAAGCCTCTTTGATTTCATATCAATTGATCTTTTGATGCTACCAAAAGATTGCCGACTCCAAGATAGGAGCTTGTCACCGCAATTTTTGAGTTTACCAGCCACCAAAGACATTGAGGCATCAGGACATGACAAACCCCAGGCATCTTTCACTGTGTGGTGCAACCCTCATCACTTAGCCACATCTTTTCGAATTTAAAGGGCCTATTCAATTTTGGAGTTATACCTTCCAGGTTGATGACTATAGGCTTATGATCCGATGCGTGAGTATGGACATGGTGAACTGAGGAGCCCAGATTGAGGAAGAACCACTGATTATTGGCTACTGCTCTGTCAAGCCTTTCAAACACCATACCCCCCTGTCTTTTACCTTTCCAAGTAAACTTATCACCTATATAACCCAGGTATTTAAGCCCACATTCATCCAGGACATCACGAAAAGCCCTCATACTCCCTTCCTGTCTCGGACCAAGACCCAACTTTTCATAAGACCATAGAATTTCGTTAAAGTCCCCTGCGCACAGCCAGGGGAGGGAAACACTACGGTGGAGAGACCTGATACGAGACCATGTTTCATGCTTCCAAGATGCTTCCGCAAAGCCATAAATACCTGTAAAACGCCATTGTGTTTCTAGATTACGACCAACAATGGTATCAATATGATTGGGGGAGGAAGAGATTACCTCTATATGCACTGATTTTTTCCAAAAGAGAGCTAAACATCCCGTTTTATTCACTTGGGGGACGATCCAAAAACAATCAAACAAAAGTTCCCCACAAAGCCTTTTCAAACGATCTTCACCTGCCCAAGTCTCAGCCAAGAAAAGAGCAATGGAATCTTTCGCTCGAACCAGAGATCCGAGTTCACGAACGGTACGCCGGTTCCCAAGCCTGCACACGTTCTAACAGATCCAACTCATTTGGTTCGGCGGGGCTGGAGTGCAGCCGCCGCCGTTGAAGAAAGGTTCTCATTTTGTTTGGCATCATGAGGAGCTCTGCGTTTGGAAGGGGCGAGTTCTTCATGCGTTGAAGGGTGAATACGTTTGCCCAGAGATACACCCAACAATTGATCCTCAATGAGGATTGTGGGCCTTTGAATTCGGACCCATTTTTTTTCTTCATGGGTTTGGGTTTGGGGTTGGGGAGAGGTCCTATTAAGGTTTGTTATGTCTTGAAGGGGAGTGGTTTTAGTGGGTTGGGGTGTTGAAATGTTTGAGTTTGGGCTTGGGTCCTAATTAGTGGTAGGCCCACTACTGTCCATATGAGGGGCCTTAGTGTGGAGGGAAACTTCCTAGTGGGGTCAAGTTTTGAATTTGATGTGGCCTGAGAGTCCCCTGGATTTTTGGGATTGGACCTCATGAGGTCTTTCGCATTTAATGCTGACAGAGGGGGAGGGGTAAATACTGAGGCCATTTCCGGGAACACCGTGGGCGGTTGAGGATGCGTACCTGAAGAGTATAGGCTTGAGTTCACCTTGTTTTTCTTTGCAAAAAAGCCAAGAACATTTATTACATTCTTTCGTGCAGTTTGGAACGGTGGGGCCCTGTGCCAGGGGCCGAATTGTTGGTCTTCCTGCTGCAGAGATCCTTCACTGTCAATCCATTTATTACAATCTCTATCTCCATGTGTGAGGAGCCCACACCAGTAGCACAAATTAGGAAGATGCTCGTATTTGAATGATACCTAGTGCTCTTTTCCATCTTCCAGCATGATGAGTCTACCCCTGCAGAGTGGTAAGGAGATATCAACTAAAACTCTAACTCTGATGAAGCTGCCACCGTCGCTGTCAAGGGCGTCAGGTGGATGAATGATGGCTCCTATGGATTCACAGATCTGTTCTGCTACTTCTCTATTTCTGAATGGGATATCATAGACTTGTACCCAGAAGGAGACCTTTGTTAAATCTAGAGGGTTTAGGGAAGTGTCTTTATCATACTGGGTAAGCACCATTAAGTGCTTATCAAAGCACCAAGGCTCCGATTTGAGGATTCTTTGAACATCTCCTATGTTATCAAAGGAGAAGAGAATCAAATGGTTGCCAAGATTTTTAATTTTAAAACCTGTCTTTGCTCTCCACAGCAGAGTGAAGGTATTGGCGATGGCTTCAATGTTGAGGGGGCATTTAGTTAAGAATCTCGCTGCAATGGCAAACTCTGTTGAAGCTTGCTCTTTTTTCAGACGAAGACCAGTCCCTTCCTTTTCCGATAGGGAAAGCGAGTTCTAGTGCTTTGTAATGTCTTCCATTACTGTTGTCACAAAGTTTAGAAACTAGCCTATGTGTTTCCCAGACCCTTGAGAAAAAGATCCACAAGCCTTGAGATAACGTTGTTATCATAAGGGACTGATTCACCTTCACCAGGAAGGGACGACAGTGCCACTACCTAGGAGAAGTTTCCAGAGGAAGACTTTCCTAGCGAAGGGCAACCTTTTCATCTTAGAAACGGCTAGTTAATGGCTAGTTTCATCTTAGAAACGATGTCGTTTAACTTAGCTTATTTATGTTTTAATGAAACGGATCGTTTTGGTATGCCACATCTGGTTTAAGTCTTCCAGTGCTCTGTTTTCCCTTAAGATTGGGTTTCAGAGTTAGCTTCAGTGCACAGTTGAGTTCTAACCTTCCAGCTATCATAACTGCCTTCCAGCTGTCATCCCTTGATTCACAGAGCATAATGTGGAGTAGGTTATCTTCAGTTAGATCGGTTTTAGTTTCTGGAATGATCTTGATGTAATTATCTATACTACTATTTAAGGGGCTTCCCCTGTTTGGACATGATTTTTTTTCCCCAAAATACCCCTATAGCCTACATTTAAGTAGGGGCAAAACTTGAGGATAACATTGTAAAAATATATCTCTAACTCTCACCTAAAACATTTTCTACAAAATAAGATCACTCTCCCACTAACCCACTTCTTCAAAGCAACTAGACATTTACTGTTTTTTTTTTTAATTTAAAAAATATAGAAAAACAAGTTAAACCAAAAAAAAAAAAAAAAAGTTTAACAACCCCACATTGCTTTTTTTTTTTCTTAAAAAAAAAAAAAAAAAAAAAAATCATCCTCACATATATCTTTCTATCAAAAAAAATTATTTAAAAAAAAATCCTCAGGTTTATCACCAAAAAAAAAAAAAAAACAACTAAATAGATATATACACATTTGATTACAATTTAAACTGTTTTTAACTTCTTTTTTTTTAAAAAATAAAAAAAACAAGTTAAACAACCCATGTTGCTATTTTTTTTCCTAACCTACACGGTTACCTCTCTCATTTGAATTCAGATATCAAATACCACTCATCCTTATCTCATTCCATCCCATGGATGCAGTTAAAAAGATAATCACCAAGTCATTACACACTCTCTCCCTTCGTTTTTTATAAAAATAAATAAATCTATTGGATTGCAAAAACTGAGTTTTTGCTCTCAACGTGTTTTTCTTCTTTTGAGTTCCATTCATTGTTGTCCAATTTTTTAATGCCCCGGTTTGCAACCATTGTCATATAGAATCTAAGGTGAGTAGGGTTGTTTTTTTATTTATGCTGTAATAAATTTATTTCAGAATTTTTTTGAACACAAATTTAATTGGATTTAATCTCAATTGCAAGCCAAGCAAGACCACGTGTGATGCTATTAGCAAACAGTGGAACCCAATATGCAGAGCATTCCTCAAAACCCATTAATTCTTTGATTTCGTAAGAAAATCAATGGAACTCAATGGATGGTTGTGCCACTCGATCATTCCTTTGCTTGCACAATTTATTTGGTTTTATTTCGGATTGAACATTTGCATCTTTGGCCTCTACTCTACAACACCATTTTGTGCTTTGTGTGGAGCCAATTGGTCTTACCATTTTCTTTTCTTGCAGATGTTATGTACATGTGCAAAGAACATGAGGATATTAGCAAGATGGGAGAACAATTGGCTGCCCTGGCTTTGGATCTAAGAGAGATGTATTTTTTTTCAAGTAAATATTATGTATTGTAAGTAGCTGACTTTTTTACCATTTATTCGTCTTATTAAGAAACTACCTTACAATTGTGGACTTAGTAGAGGGCACAAACAAATTTTCGAAATCATTTTGTTTACATTTTACTAACTGAATGGCATATACCATTTTGTTTGATTATTTTCTTTCTTTCATTTTAGAATTCTTTTAGTTTTTCATGTTGCATTGAATTCTTGATTTTTTATTTTTTGTCACTTGATGTTGATAGTGCAAGTTAGCTAGGAGTGATATAGATAATTCTGAGTATAGTTTAGTAACCATTAAATTTGATTATCCAAACATTTTAGTAGGGAGATTGTGAAAAAGAAAAATATAAGGCTGATCAAAATTTTAGTAACAAATAAATTTTATGAAGCTTTTTTTTTTTGAAAAAAAAAAAAAAATTTAGACAAAATGACTACAAACATATCAAAAGGCAAAACATTTTAGGTGGGTTTGTGGGAGATATGTAATGACAGTATAGGAAACCCACACATATTGTAGGAGAAAGGTTTCATGAGAATCTCTCATAAGATAATTTTCCTCTTTTCTTATTTATTCATTACATATAACCTTACAAAATTTATTAGCAAAAAATAAATAAATAATTAACAAAAAATAGAAAAGTCTTTAAACATAACAGGATAACTGCAAATGTTGTTGTAAAACATTTGGAAGGCTTAATAAAAGATGTTGAACCATAATCTTCTTTGTCATATAATATCATATATATATATATGGTTTATGGATGAAATTTTTAGAAAACATTTTTATTATCCAGACATTGTTTACTTTATGAGATCCTTATATATTGTGGTCATGACATTGAAAAAAATATAAGTTTCAAATGTGACTAAAAAAAGGTAACTAGAAATTTAACCCAATAAAAATAGAAGATTGACCACACCCATAATGTAGAACCATTCAATTTGACTTATGTCCTACAAATTCTAATTCTAATTCTAATTATATTAATGTTTCAAAAATTAATCAATTAACAAATTTTGTGTTTGTTTTTTGGAGCTTGCCTCATGACACTTATGGTTGTATCAGTAGTTTGCAATGCGTAATATTATTGGACAAATGCGTAAACCTAAAATTGGGATGAATGAAAAATTATTACACTAAACCAAAAAAAAAAAAAAAAAAAAAAAAAAAAAAGCCTCATTGTACACACGTAAGAATAGGCTCTTTTTGAATCACACAATATTTTCCATTGAATTTGTATTTTCCTTTCATTATGGTCACCCATAGGAGTTTTCAAATAAAGTGGTTGGCTATTAGATAGTTTTAGTAGCATTAATTTTGACTAATTTCATATATTCATGTTAAGTTATTTGTGATATTTGATATTCTTCTATTTTTTGGGTAAAATTTAATAATTTGCATTCATTATAATTTGGGAATATTATATTTTCTAATCACCAAAAAAAAAAAAAAGTGTGATGAGTATTATGCATTTGTGGGTGAAATAAATTTTTTTATCACACCCCTAGATCTTTTTGTGATTGAAAAATGTAATAATCCAAAATTATAATGGATGCAAATAATTAAATTTTACCCAAAAAATAGAAGAACATCTGAGCACGCACATGAGCGTGTGCTCAGAGGCTAGTACTATATAAACAGCTTTGATTGTTGTATTTGATTAAGTTGGTGAAATACATTTTCTTAGAATTCTCTCCAGAAACTTCTCTCTCTCTTTTCTCTCTTTCTCTCATTGTTTGTTCTTATTTCTGCCATTGTTGTACACTCTAGCAAGCTCCAAATCTTTCATTTGGAAGGCAGTATGGAGATAAGAAATTGCATGACTTGCAATCTTTAACCTTCTCTCCCACACCATCGACTGGTGTTGTCGTTTAGTAACAAGGGAGACATAAATTCGATCAGCAAGGAAACCATTGGCCGCAAATTCATACACAAAAATGGGAAATGGAGTCTCGAGACAACACCCTATGGGCTTTAATACATTGCTGTGAGCACTCATTTGTGCAGAAATCACTAAATCATTGATTGCTAAATAGTCTGAAGAACGCCTAGTGAGAATAATTCGTCCTTCAAAAGAACCCTTGTACCCCAGATGTTTAGAATAGTTGTTGGTTGCTTGGCGGAGCTGTTGAGCGGAGAAGGTACGGATGGGAATAGGCTTTCGATTGCAATAGACAATCAGCTTCTCAAGTAACTTGCCTCCATTCTCAACAAATGCTCTCTCTCATTGTTTTCTTATTCTATTAAAGAAATGATCTCTCAACCTACTCTGCATAGCTTGAATGTGGAATCTTGCTCTCTGCTCTTCTCTAATCACTGGGAATTTTTAGAATAGTGGTGTAGAGGGAGGGAGGCTCAATGGGCTTATAATTCATGAAGTACTGAAGTAATTTCAGGGAAGTATCATGGAAAGTAAGTGGGGCTTTACTCATTATCCGATCAACACAACTTCGCCAAACTAGTTTATAGCTGAGCTCACAATTTGGAAATTTCAACTTGTTGCTCATCGCGTGTTGGTAGTGGCTAGAGAGGAGTGAGGTGGATTGTTACTTGGAGTGTGCTTAGGCTGTATTACCAGAATAGTAGTCATGCTGGGAACATTAACATTTTCTAAATTGAAAATTAAATATAAAAAGGTATAAAAAAAAACAACAACAAAAAATCGAATAAAAGAGAAGTTAGAGATTGTTTAGATTTGTTTGGTTTCACTCTCCACGGTTCCAGAAACAGAGGACATGGTTATTCAGTTATTGTACAGGAACAAATTTTATTTCTCAAACAAGTAGAGATAACTAAGAATTTGAAGCATAATTAGTAGTTGTTCTCTAAAGTGAAGGGGATTTCTATGCATAGTGACAAGGGGGAAATTTTAGCATCAATTCTGGTGTTGGATGTTAAGGTCTAACAAAACAGAAAAGCATTAAACTTAGATTTTGGATGCCTGTTTTGCAGCATGTGCTTCAGTTCAGCTTAGACATCTCTTCAGTTAATGCAGCCAAAAGAACCATTTCAATAAATGATTTATTGTGAGATCATAGGAATGATTATGAGAAGGATCCTGTGGGATGCAGTTTGAATTTAAGCAGGCCCAAATCATAAACTTAATTTGTTGATAAAATTCTTTTACGTTTCATCATATAAGGCTTCTCAGCTCAGTAGTGAATGCATTACATTTCCTGCTTTTGATTTGTACCGAAACAAATGGAACTTCAATCTCTTAATGGATGACTTTTACATTAAGATTGATTATATATATTGGCAGGCAAGTAAAAAGATTACAATTCTAGAAGGCAAATGAACAGCTTGCCTAGGTACACTCAAATAGCATTCTTATATATCTAAAGAGAGAGCTCTAATTTTATTATTATTTTTAAAATATATATATTTTCCAGTTCATTCTTAGTTATCTATGACTTTTAAGTTTTAATGTCATTTTTTTGGGAATAGGGTTGGTTTAGAGAATCGAAAGTGGGCTATGAAATTTATGGATCTTAATGCCAGGATTTAGAACTTCTTATTGGTTGTTCCAAGAGTGACCGAAAATTTATGAATATTGTGAATTTATCAATGAAAAATGCTAGCACCATAACTTTTGTCACAATTTGCTTGTATTAGTTGTATGGCAAGTTCCGAGTGGTGGAATAAAAGTGGTAGGTCCACAACTTTATCACTCGTAACTTGTCACGAGAGTAAATTATGACAAAAATTGTGGCAAAAGTTGTGATCCTAGCATTACTCTGTATCAAACTTGCTTAATATACAATAAGGTTAAGCAGCTAATTTGGTTTTATTGGTTAAAAGGTCAGAAGAGAGATAGAACAATGTTACAAAAAAAAAAAAAACAATGTTAGAGCACTCACAGCAGTGGTGCTATATAGGTATAATGCTAAAATTTAGCTTCACAAACACAAAAAGGTTGCTGTAGCAGTGGAGCTAAATCTAAAAATTTTAGCTTCATTGCTACAGTGCACATTTCATGAGAGCAAAAAAAAAAAAAAAATTTATTTTATTACATTTCTCTCTCCTCTCCTATTAAAAAAATATTTTCTCTTTCTTTTTCTCTCTCTCTCTCTCTCTGGCTTCTCTTTCTTTCTTTTTTTTTTCTTTTTTTTTTTATTCTCTCCCTCATCTACTCTCTGCTTCGTCGATCTATTCTGGGTTCATCTTCATCGCCGTCCCACGCCGCTTACCCATCTTGCCCAATCCTCCATCTCACCGCCGATCCAAGCTCCATTGCCGACCTAAGCTTCATCGTCGATCCAAGCTCCACCAGCACCGCCTTCATCGAACTCAAGAGCGCCGCCGACCCATCACGCCGATTGATCTCTTCGTTCTCCGCTAGCCACCACCATTGAAAACAAATAAAAAAATTAAAAAAAAGAAAAGAAAAAAACACCAGCTACCACCAATCATAACCCACTAGCCACGAAACCCACTCAACAGCCAACCACTCAACCACCGCCACAGCCACTGTCACCACCACCAACAACCTCAACCCCCAACCACCAAAATCATAAACAAATCACAAACCCAAAACCAAATCACAAACTCAAACCCACAACTGCATCACCACCACTAGCTGGGAAAAGAAAAAAAAAAACAAAAACACCAGGCGCCGTCAGCCACTCAATCGGACCCACGAAGAATAGATACTGAAAATCAGATCAAACCACCAAATACCCATGGCCATCGAAGCACAGACCACTGAAAATCCTATTGGACCATCGAACCACCAAAAACCACAGTGAGAGAGAGGGACAAGCAAGAGAGAGAATGGAGAAGAGAGGCATTTTGGGTGATGGGAAATTTTAGAAACAGGGAGAAGCAAAGGACACAAAAAAGGAAGAGAGGCACGCGTATAGAATTAATTAACATTATTTTTTTTTATAACAATTTTTTTTTATAAAATTTTTTTTTTATAACAATCAGCTACAGTGAGCTGATTGCGGTGGCGTTGACAGCGGCGGTAGTGGCGGTGGCAGCAATTGCAATGACGGTGAAAGAGTCAGTGGCAGCAGCAGTGGCAGGGGCGATAGTGGCAACGGTAGCGGGTGGTTGTGATTGTTGTTTATTGGGTAGTGGGATATATTATTTTATTGTAGTGGTTATATTATTTTATTGTGATATTTATATTATTTTATTGTGTTGAAAGCTAAAATAGATCCACTGCTGCAGCATGTGTGTAGGTAAAATATATAAAGTAACTTTTGGTAGAGTTAAAAGCTAAATTTTTAGCTCCACTGCTGTGGATGCTTATGAGCTCATGCACAGACTTGGGCGTGGAGTGTATTTGGATTATTTAAGAATAGTACTTGGCCCTTCTCATTACCTGGAAGCAGTAAGCACTAAATTAAGTTGCTTCCTGCCTGGGATACATGCATGTAAATATTTGTATCTAAGATTCTAAATCACGTATTCGTATGCATCAAGAACGCTGAGACTTGGCAGCACAAAATTAACCACAGAAATACAGAAATATTTACCATATACTTTTTTGAAATAAATACAATAATCTTTGAGTTATGAAATTTTAACTCAGGTCAAGTTTGATTTAATTTTTAAAACTTCCTAAAAAAATTTAAGAGTGATATTAGGTATATTACAATTTTTACTACATAGATCTTACTCACTAATGTGTCATCAAAAGCAAAGAAAATGTTAAAATACTACAAGTTTTACTACAAAGAGTTGTGTTACGGGTACTACAAGTTTTTCTACATTGAGCTTATTAACTAATGTGTCACCAATCACAAAGAGACAACTCAACAATCATTTATGAGGTGATTGAAACTCACCGATTACATCTATTGCCGCACTAGTTTTTAAGCATTATTTAATAAAACTTGTAGTACATTTAACATGTTTTTACTTAAAAAAAATCTCACAAACTGATGTGACAATGAATATAATTGTAAGCTAACGTAGAAAATTTGAAATACCTCTAGTGAGTGATCAAACTCTCATTTATTATTTTTTTGAAATGTTACTATTCACAATCATTTTGGTATTAGTTCGTGAGTTTTTATAGTAAAATTTGTAATTGTTTTAACGTTTTTCTAAGTTGTATTTTTTGGAGAGATTTCTAAGAACTAATTCATTAACAATTATTACCTTGGCAGAAACATGGGCTGCGTACTTACAGCAGTAAAGTAAAAATTGGTATTTGTGTTTTGACTTTTGAGTCCTTTTGACAGCTTTTATGATTGAATTTACAGTTTTAACTAAATAAATATGGACAAAGTTTAGCTACAAAATTGATTATAGCCTTAGATTACAATTTTACTATATCTTTTTATTGGATATGAATTTTGACAAATTCATCACTGGATTACATCTTCTTCTTATATACTTCATGCTTGCAAAATTTCTAGAAACTTGAAAGTCAATAGCTATGTCATTAGTAAATTGTTTAAATTGCAACTTTTTGTAGTTTAAAATTATGCATAAAATATAAGCTTATAGATCATATAGTAAATAATATCCGATTGACCCAAAATTTAACATGTTTATTAAGAACATAAAGAACATGCAATTCAACGGCTACAACAAGTTTTGTACCTAAACTTTGTTCAATAAATATATATTAGAGCCAACATGTTTATTTTCACCAAGTTTTATCTCTTTAAGAGAATCTCTAATAGGCTAGCCAAAGTCATTTTTTGGAATGCAAACCAAAAAATTCAGCTCTAACAGTCTATCTAAAATTCAAACTTTTCCAAATTTTTTTAGAGTTGCTAAAGTAGCTCTCTTGAAGAAGAGAGTACTATAGCAATTCTAAACATTTTTCTCACTTAAAATAATCCACACTTGAATAAACCTAAATAACAAAATTTAGCACAGTAAATTAAAATTTTAGCATTTATTTCAACCTCAACGGCTACAAAGACACCAAAACACAATCAGAACAAAATGCAAAGTGCAATTGAATCACATAACACAATCTTTCTCATAAAACTAATGAAATTAGAACAAATATTAAAATTAAAAAAAATCTGACCCATCTAGGCTGCATGACGTTGGCGAGAGGACGAGGACAAGTGGTGGAGACAGAGCAGGCAATGGAGGACGAAGACTATTTCTCTCTCCCTTGGTGAGGCAAAATGGTGATTACCACTCTGTGTGATGAGAAGATGAATGACATGTTTTAGTGTTTTTAGTCCAAGAGAAAGAGAGAGATAGCTAGAGATAGAGGTAGACAAAGAGGTAGAAAACTAAAAGCAAAAATGAAGATAAAGAGGAGAAGTGGGGATACGTGTGAGGAGGAAAATAAGAGAAAAAAGAAAAGAAAAGAAGAAACGTATGAGAGATAAGGAAAAATAAAATAAAATTGAGAAATGCTACTACAACATTTTCACAATAAATCTTAAGTAGAGAGTTGTTACTGGCTACTAAAGTTAAGAAAAAATAATTTTGTGGTGAGTTCAAATTAGAACTAAGAACAACTTACCATATAGGATTTGTTGTGAAAATATTGTAAAAATGTTGTAAACATAACACTTCTCATTAAAATTAGATAATCCTACAACTCACTATATTATTGCTACAAGTGCTCCACGAGATTTGTTAAAAAAATATCACCAAAAAATTTAAATATTAAAGAAAGAATGAAGAAAAAATATTTAAATGGAATAGAGAAAATATAAAAATTCTGTTGGAAAGTGTATTTGAAAAAATAGATAGACAAAGTTTTATGTCTTTCATAATGAATGCGTCATTACTTTCGGTATGAATGCTACGCAATTTTTTTTTTTTTTTTTTGAGAAAGAAATGCTACGCAAATAGTTCCATACAATTGGGAACTATCCTAATTTTTTTTAAGCCCAATAAAATTAAACATTGATTCATAATTTGGTCCCTAAACAATATATTAGAGGCTTTCAAACAAAAAGGAGAAGCCCAAAATTATTTTTTATCGAACTAAAATCTAGAAAATAATAATAATCTATATATATCTAAAAGTTGAAGTGTAGCATTTATTGTTGCTACGCTCCTGTTAAGCCACATTAGCGGCCACATCACTATTTTATTTTATTTTTTTGGTTTTCCATCTTTATTGATTGTCTATTGCAAAATTAATTCTTTGTGGCCAAATGTAATGCACTGCACGTCATCATAAATTTTAATTGTTTATTGTCTATATTGAAAGCTCCTTTCAACATTGAGTGTCATTTTCTTTTCATCCTGTTCCTTATATATGTATGTATATATATATATATACACACACACACACAATACATTTTGCTACTCAATCATTGAGCCACATCATCCACTTATTTTTTTATCTCTTATTTTATTTTTCAAACTTTTCTTCTCACTACTATCTACAAAAAATAAAAACAAAAACAAAAACCTCTTCTTCTCCCTATTAGTCCACACCTACGGCTACATTTCCTTCAACCTTTCCCTTCCCTCTTTGTCTCTTTACCTCTCCCACTACTCTCTACTTTACCGTTACACTTCCTTCATCATTTTCTTTTCTCTTTTTTATAACTTGACTCTTCTTCTTCCCATTTTATTTGTATAAATTTAATATAATTTCTCTCATTCAATCCATATTTTTACCACATAAAAAATGTGAGTACTCTCTCTCTCTCTCGATGAATTTTTGTTCTTTTTTATAACTCTAACAAAGTCTTCTCTCTCCCTTTTATAGCTTTGGTTGAATTTTGGTTTAGTTTAATACTTAGTTTTTTTTTTTTTTTTTTTTTTTTTTTTTGGAAATAGGAATTTGAGTTTATATCAAAACACAATTTACATGGTTATGAATTTGAATATGCCTACCAATTATTTGAACAATAAATTATGATAAAGTCTATCCTTTATTTCGTTGGTTTCATTTTAATTTTGGTTAAGACAAATTTGAAATTTTGTGATGAGTTTTGATTACATGATATCTCCTTATTCTTTAAGAGATTTGAAACTTATAAGTTTTAGTTGTATATTAGGTTAATATAACACACTATAACAAAAATTAGAAAGATATGGTTCACTTTAAAAAAATATTAATCAAACATACAAAAAATAATAGAATGATATATTTGTAGAGATAAAAAGATAAAAAATACTTGTAGAAATCTTTTTAAAAAATTGACAATACTTGAAATAAGTGTTACTTTTTATATATTACACCCTATTATATAATATTTATATATATTCCCACGCATCGCGTGGGTCTGCGGCTAGTTATAATAACAACAAGCCCAATAAATTAAAATCTCCAATAGATTTTAGATCTTAGATTAAAAAATAAAAATAAAAATAAAAAAACCAAGATCGGTCCTCCCTCCTCGTTAAGATTTTTAAATCAACAAAAACTGATTGAGTTCAATATCTACTTACACAAAAAATCGATTGGCATCTTGATTTAATAATTAAAAGCAAAAATCACGTAAGCCGGTTGAAACTTTATAAAATAATAATAATAATAATAATAATAATTGCTATAAACCAAATACCCAATAAAAAAACCAATAAAATTTTAAACCAAAAACTCATAACCCAAAAGGGAAACAATTTGAACCTCTCGACTCCAACGCCCTTTCATCGCCAGACCCACTGTCTCTGTCCGAGTCACTGGTGACCCACTGACCCAGCTTTCATCGCCTTAACCTCAAGCCCTCAAAGGTATCTCATCTCAGTTCTCTTTCTATTTTTCCGTGGAACTAAACTATAAATATTGAATAGCAGTGATGTGTGTGTGATATACTGATATCCCTTTATCTTTTGTGTTGTTTGTCTCTTGGGTGGGGGACGTGGAGTATGCATTGGGCAATTGGGGGTGTGGGTACCAAATGATTTTGTGATGGTTTCTTGACTACACTTATACATCTTGGGACACAACATACTAGTTTGACTATCCTTTAATTGTGGTTGTATGATAACACTTTGTCCTGCTGTTTGATTGCAGATTTGTATTAGTGAAACTGATAGATGTCCGCAAGGAATTGTAATATCCAATCTATGTATGTATAATTTTATGACTTTTAAATTCAATGTGAGAAACAGTCACTTCCAAGTGATTCTAAATTTCAAAAAACCATAATGATTTGTCTCTGTAATCCTTAAGAGTATTTATATATTTAGCAACACGTAAAACCCAAAAAACTGGGGCCTTGCATCTCCGTGAGGAAGGTTATCGATTTGATTTCCAGAACATCATATATGCTTGCTTCTATGATAGATATAGGTAGATATGTCTAGTCATAAACTCATTGAGAAGAATGTTGTTTTATAATTGTTTCTATTGAATCTCTTGGGTTGTTAAGAATTTTACTAATTATAGCAAAATTGGGTGTTACAAAACAAACTGGTTGAAATTCATAAATAACCTTTACTGCAAAAATGCTGGAGCAGTAAAGAAAATATTTGATTATGGGGAAAATGCTGCAACTCTGTTTCAAAAACTGCATTAGGAAGAAATTAGTAAAACATTACATTCAAATTTGTCCATGCATTGCACGGGTTAGCGACTAGTATTTGCTATGCTTCAATACCAATAGGAAACTGATACCAGATAAACAGGATAATCAGATTTTAACAATTAAGAAATATCAAACCTTTTTTTTTTCATAGGTAATAAGAGAATATTATTGATAAAGGAAAAAGAAAATGATGATTCTTGGATAAACTTGATTCTTGAAATATATAAAGCTTTTTGAAAATGATGATTATGTCTTGCTTCCAGTTCAACATGCTTAAACCATTTCTTTAGCTTTAACCTCTTGCACAAGAATATCCACACTGACCACACCATATGCAATTTAGTTGTTAGATGAGGCCTGAAGCAAGATAAAGCAACAATTGTCTTCTTATCATCTCTAGGATTATTTTTGTAGCCAGTTTTTCACATCCATTTTTGAGAGGTAGGATCCAGTAATTGTACGTGTCTGAAGACTGAACTGTGAAGAATTTTAGATTTCAAAAAATGTTGGCTTGGTGAGGAAAGCTGTAGGATATCAATGATTGCCTGTCTAAGTACTCAAATATGACATAGCCTCTGTTTTCCCCCCTTAGCTTTCTTTGTCCCTCTATTATGTACTGCAACCTACTTAATTTTTATTCTCATTGCAAATTTGTCTGTCTCAAATACTTGAATCCCTTGGAGCTATTGTTGAAAGGGTGAGACCTGTCTCAATTACAGACACAGACCACTTTGCCAATATTGCACAAGGAAGGGCACTGGAAGAAAATGAGGCAGCATCAAAGCATAGAGAAGCTGAACAAGTGAATGGAAAACCCCTGGAGCAGACCATTGATTACACAACTGGTGAAGAGAAACAAAGTTTGGCTTTACCACATAATTGTAAAGGTGGCTTCTTTGTTGATCATTTTGAAAATCTAGCAAACTTCTGAGCACACTACGATGGTACTGGGCCTGAGATTTGGCAACAGATGGGGTGGTTTAGATGCATTTGTCGCAGCTGTAGGCATAGGATGGACAGTGGCTTGTCTTTCCAGCTTTCTCCAGGTCAATTTATTTTCCCTCTATTAATTTAAATATTCATATTAGATTATTCAATGAATCCCTTTGCATATGATCATATGTGTTCAACAGGAAATAATCCAAACATTAAGTGCTTCTTGATAGATCCTCCCGGTTCTAGTTTAATCAAAAAGGTTACAAGGGGGGGTGATGCACACTAGAAACGATGCTGAAGGATGAAGATTGAAGAATCCATTTGACACAATAACAGGACTTGGAAAATATAGGTTAGCACAGAATTTCATGATGGCAAAACTTGATGGGACTTTCAGAGGCACAGATTTGAAAGGTGTTGAAATGTCTTGGTAAGAGCATGCCTTTGTTCTTTTAAAGTGATATATTTTGCTGATAGGATGAGAATGAAACCAATGGGAAAAAGACTACCAATTCTACCAGTTTGTTGTTTTGTTGATTCTACTGTGGATTTTTTCCCTTTTTGGTCCACCATTAATATTTGTCAGATGATGAAACATAAAAAATAAAATAAAAATCCATTCTTTCACCCATTTTCCTTTGCTGGAACACAAATACTTTTTGTGTTTCAATGCCATGCTTCTTAAACTTTTATCAAGTTTCTTTTGAAGAATGATGGGCTCTTTCTTGGAAGCTCATTGGCCATGAATTGTGTCAGAGCCATCAGATGTTTGATGACACAATCCATTGGCCCATGTCACACTATTGTGAGTTGTGTCTATTATTTGTGATGGTGGGATGAGTCATTTGAGTAAGTTTTACGGTGCTTAATATCTGTCTTAGCATGGATTGACACCCAAGGCTACTGGATTAGAGCTTCTTGGACATCAGATGAGTTAGTGTGATCCAGAGCTTTGACTTAGATGTTTATTGTTACTTCCATCCAAAGTTTGAGCAGGCCTATGCGACTATATCTATCCAAGAAAATTCTGTATTTAATTCTAATTCATATCGGTGTTTATCCATCTGAATTCTTGTAGATAAAAAGACATTGGAGCAGCAACACTAGAGCAGGATTAGACACATCTATGTTAGGATATTGTCAATTTTCTGTTTCATTCAATTCGGAACATCAATATGTATTTTCTTTAAGAGGTGTATAATACATATTTCATTCAGAGCTGTGTACAAGGATGATTGAAATAATTTTTTCAAGAGAAGTTGAATGAATTAATGCCAATGTACCAGTTATTATGGTCTATGGTAATGTCATGAGGAAATAAGTTTGCCAGAGAAATTTGAGTGGTTAGTTCATTTTACTGTGAATGAGACTCTTAGAGCATCATTGTAGAAGGATATTAACAATGAATACTACTTATCTTCCTTGGTTTTGCCTTCTAATCTCTAATCTCTTCCTTTTAATCTCTTAAATTTTGAGCCATTGTGAACTAGGAAGACTTGAAATCAACCTATTGGCATGCCTGAAACATTTGGATATGCGATAATGTGAATATGTTGTTTATTATTAACTGGTCCCACTCTCCTATTATTTATCAAATGCAAATCATCTTTAATGGACAAGACAAAGGACACAATGCTTTGCATGGCTAAATGAACATACCAACCAAAATTTCTGTTGTTATTAAGCAACTGGCGAAAGCAAGTTGAATATTTCAACATTGAGAATATTGTTATAACCACACACATATAATAATTCAAAAATAAAACTCGTTATTGTGGCTCTTAATGTCCATCCTTGATTCTCCATCATCCAGCGACCTAGTGTCCACAACAACTAAACTCTTTTTGTGTGTGTGTGTGTGTGTGTTCATGCAATTGTTTGTGACTGTCCTCTGTGATAGTGGGATGAGACATCTGTGTATGTATTGCAATGCCAAATATCTGTCTCAGCGTAAATTGATACCCAAGGTTGGATTAGAGTTTTTGGGCACCAAATGAGTTAGTGTGACCTAGAGTCTTGACTTGGCTGTTTCTCTCCACTTCTATCCAATGTTCAAGCAGCTCTATGCAGCTATATTTCTCCAGAAAAATTCCCTTAGAAGGTGCCTTCTAAATTTAAGAGGATAGCAATGAACTAGAGCAGTATCATTGGTAACATCTATCATTGTTAATGTTTTCTCTGTATCTTCCTCAGTACATGTCAATGCAAGGACCAATACAACTTGATTCGGACTTGGCGATGGTGTTTTAGTTGAGATCCTAATGTGGATTGGTATGATTGACTGAGGAGGGTGGTAGTGTTTGAATGCTTCGATGAGGTTGGTTTCAAAAGCTGCATACAGTTGTGGTCATTTTGGATTGTGAATTTCAGTACATGGATCAAATTTTTGCTCTGCTACCATATTTGATGCACTACAAGGTTTGTAAACTTGTCTAGGGATTTATAAAGAAAGACCATAACAAACCTAGGGCTTCACCACTTAAGGCTGCTTGAAATCACCACCAAGTTAGAGAAAAATTTCAATTCAATATTATCTATTATCAAATTCACCATGCCAAAATGATTTGCCATTTTTTTGGAGCCTTTTGAAGTAGGACCTCCAAAGCTAGAATCAAGAAGGAAAGAAACAAAACAGTCAATTACATATAATTCAGAAATAAAATCAGAATTCAAACCAAGTATTTGTTTCATTGTTCAAAGTGTTCACCATCGTGAACATGATGTTCAATTTTTTTCAATAAAAGTCTTATTACCTATCAAAAAAAAAAAAAAAAAAAGAATTCAAACCAAAAAATATTCAAATCAAATAAAACCTATTATCAATCCTCCATCATCAAGGGGCCTAGTGTTTGCACCAACAACACTTGCTTTTTTGGCAAACTGTATTGGTGCTATTGTGACTATCCTTTGTGATTGTGGGATAAGGCATCTGGATATGTTTTACAATGCCAAATATCTGTCTTAGCATAGATTGATACCCAAGGCAATTGGATTAGAGTTTTTGCACATTAAATTAGTGTGAGTGTGTGACCTAGAGTTTTGTCTTTGATGTTTCTCTCCACTACTGTACAAAGTTCAAGCAGCCCTATGCAACTATATTTCTCCAGTAGAGTTCCCTCAGAAGGCGCCTTTTGAATTTAAGAAGATAACAATGAACTGGAGCAGTAACAGTAGAGAAGGATTAGGCACATCTCTGTTTGTTAGGATAGTGACATTTTTGTTTAATACTTTTCAGGACAACAATATTTATCTCATTCAAAGGGAAGGTGTTAACTGCAATTATACCAGTTAGAAGATCAATTGTGGAGCAATAAGCTATCTAATGAATTTTCGACCCAAATTCACATGAATGATTAAAATTTAAGACTATTTTGCAAAAAGAAAAATGTTTGTCAAACTAAATTGAGAAATTATATATATTCTAGAAAAAGAAAATTTAAAAACCAACTAAACAATACAAAAGTCTTTTTTTCCCTCAACAAACCACTACACATAGCCAGTTACTAAGACCATGAACTACTTAATTAGTTTGCATTTCTTTTATTCAAACAAAAGAACAATTATCAAACTCCTTTGCCAATAACAACCTATCCTCCAGTTCTTATAGCATCAATACATACCTTAAGGGTCTGCCATAATGATAACTTCCCAATGGCAGGTTAAAACTGCCTTACAAGCTCTGTCATCATTCAGTTGCATCACAATTAAACTGCAAAAGGCCTTTCAGAGGCTTCGTTCACTGCTTGGATTTCATCACTAGAAGCATTCCTTTTCAATGATGCAGAAGCATGCTCTTCAACACTCTCAAGAAGCTTTAACTCCTGCAAATTTCCCCCAAGCTCTTCACCCGTTTGTGTGAACCTGTGTGATTGCAAAATACCATTAGCTAATCTCATAGAGAATTTTCCTTTATTACTCAAGATGCATACCGGTTTCTTAGGACTGCTTCTTAGTAGCAATGGGGATTTCATAATGGCATAAAATGGCTCTTCATCAAATAAGCTTCTTAGTAGCAATGGGGACTGCATACCAGTAATTTCTGCTTCTTGTCATGGCTAGAAGATTTTAATATGCAATAATGCGAATCTATTTAGCTATATATTAAAGCTATTGGCAAAATTGGGTTGAACTCGTTAAGAATAATATATGATTCTTTGTATGAGCAAATTACCATAACAGTTGAAATTCATTTTATATCATAATTAAATTGAGTTCAATCTATTATCCTAGCATTTGACATTAGTTAATTTAAGCTAATAACTACGTATCTAAAAGATGTTTGGATGAATGCAAGTAATTAGTGATGGAATGAACCTCTCAATCCGCCTGAGTTGTTTGGTGACATCAACCATAGTTGGCCTTCTTTGTGGATCTTCCTCTGTACATGTTAAGGCAAGGTCCACCACAGCTTGTAACTGCCGCAGTAAACTAACACCTCCTTCCCCATCTTCAGCCATGATTGCAGGATCCACAATCTCGTTTATGCAACTACCTTGAGCACGGTTATGTATGTATGCAACTAAAGTAGAATCTTCATCAATTGTCAATCGGGATATTTTATGAGAATCCTCTCCAGTTAAAAGTTCTAGAAGAAACCGACCAAAATCATATACATCAACTTTCTCTGTTGCCTTGCGTGTTGCTTTAAGCTCAGGGGCACTGAACCTTACTTGCCAACTGCCATAAGAATCTTCCACGTTAGTTTCACCTTCGGGAATTGATACAGAAAAAGAAAAATAGTGTGTGAAAGTAAAATAAAAAACCGAGATTTTTCTTTAGCCATGAGACCTATACAAGAGATTTATTGTAAACGATTTGATAACAGTGAAATTATGCGGAGTTTATCCCGTGATTTTACCCTTCAAGAAGAAAGGGTTTTACACGTAGCTCTTGTGTGTGGTTGTTATTTTGGGTTGGTAATTTTTATTCTAATATTCTTGGGACCTAACACATACCCCCAGTTACTAAGGACTATGAACTACTTTGTTTGCATTCCTCTTATTCAAACAAAAGAACAATTATCAAGCTCCTTTGCCAATACCAATCTATCTCCAGTTCTTATAGCATCAATACAATATACATACGCCGTAATGATAACTTTCTACAATTTTATCTCTTTAGAATTCTAAATGCCCAAAAAATAGCCTGAGCTACTACTGCTATTGGTGAAACCCACACAATTTTCGGAAGCCTAACTGCTATTGAGAAGCATGCTCTTCTAAACTCTCATGAAGCTTTAAATTCTGCAAATTTCCCCCAAGCTCTTCACCTGTCTGTGTGAACCTTTGTGATTGAGAAATACCGTTAGCTAATATCAGAGAATTCTCCTTTATTACTTAAGATGCATACCAGTTTATTAGGACTGCTTCTTAGTAGCAATGGGGATTTCATAATGGCATTAAACGGCTCTTCATCAAATAAGATTTTTTTTAACTATTCTAAATTCTATCCATGCCCATTTGTTTGAAAATCAAGTAAATTTTGTTTGTTGTGTGCCTAAAACATTTGGATATGCAATAATGTGAATCTGTTCATCTATGACAGATATTTGGATGAGCTCAATTAAGTAAATAATGAGTCATGGAAGGAACCTCTCAATCCGCCTGAGTTGTTTGGTGACATCCACCATAGTTTGCCTTCTTTGTGGATCTTCCTCTGTACATGTCAAGGCAAGGTCCACCACAGCTTGCAATTGCTGCTGTAAATTAGCACCTCCTTCCCCATTTGCCAAGATTGCAGGATCCACAATCTCGTTTATGCAACTACCTTGAGCACGGTTATGTATGTATGCTACTAAGCTAGAATCTTCATCAACTGTAAATCTAGTTATATAATAAGAATCCTCTCCGGTTAAAAGTTCTAGAAGAAACAAACCAAAATTATATACATCAGTTTTCTCAGTTACCTTGCATGTTGCTTTAAGCTCGGGGCGCTTATCCTTGAATTCCGATAGCCGTGATAAACTTCCACGTCAGATTCACCTTTGGGAATTGATACAGAAAGAAAAAAGTGGCACAATTTGGGAACATCATCTTCATCTAACAAGATACTGCGCATTATTAAATTCATGTGGATTACAGATAGGCTGTTTGGAGATAGGAAATAGCATGAGCAATCTGCCTCGCAATTTTTAACCTTCTCTCCCACACCATTGGCTGATGTTGTCGTTTAGTAACATTGGAGACATAAATTCGATCTGCAAGGACACCGTAGGTGGCAAATTCAAACACTAAAATGGGAGATGGAGTGTGGAGACAACACCCTATGGGCTTTAATACATTGCTGTGACCACTCATTTGTGCAGAAATCGCTAAATCATTGATGGCAAACTGGGCCATAAAACTCTTAACGAGAACAGTTCGTCCTTCAAGAGAACCCTTGTACCAATACATTCCCAGATGTTCACAATAGTTGTTGGTTGCTAGGCTGAGCTGTTGAGAGGAGAAGGTACGGATGGGAATAGGCTTGCCATTGCAAGAGGCAATTAGCTTCTCCATTAACTACTTCCATTCTTAAGAAACGATCTCTCTCTTTCCTTTCTTTCCTTTCTTTTATTAAAGAAATGATACGTCAACCAAATCCTCCACATAACTTGAATGTGGAACCTTGCTCTCTTGCTAGCCTACCCTTTTGTGTGCTCTACTACTCTGCTAGCAAGGGAGGCTCAATGGGCCCAGGACGGAGGGAGACTTGGACAATGCCCCCCCCCCCCCCCTAAATTTTTTTTTTTTAATTAATATATACATAGTCACCAATTTTAGCAATTTTGTTCTATAAAATCGCACTTTGCCCCCCTTAATATTATCATTGATTCTTTTAGGAGTACTACTTTAGCCACAAATTTTTCTATAATATTTTTACAAACTGTTGTGGTAGTAAACTTTTATTGGTTTGCATCTAGGCTCATCACTTACTTCGCATTTTTACTTACTAATAACTACTCACCACATTAATAATTTGTAAAAAAAGTTTGTAATTCTAGCATTTTCCTTCTTTTAAAGGCCAGATCTAAAATCAAAAGAAAAATAAACAAGCCCAAAAAAATTATTCAACAACAAAAATTACCAATAGTAAAGCTAAAAACAATTAAACTCAATCAACCAATTTTATCTAAAGCAAACAACTTGACCCTTTAAAAAATTTTAAACAAAATAATTTTGTCCATACCTGGATGCGCACATAAAAAACACACAAAAAAACCTCATTAGCTGTTAAGCAACTGACCCGGAAGCTAGAGCCACCGCACGCAACTAATAGTAAAACTGCACCCCTAACTTCAAGTTCTGGCTCCGTCCCTAAATGGGCCATATATATATATATATATTTATATATATAAGTGTCAATGCTCAAAGCTACAGTAATTTTGGTTTATTCAATCCAAACTGTTTCACTGGCTTTTTTTTTTGTGTGTGGGAAATATAGCCTATTGAACACGCTTTTTTAATTTTTATTTTTTTTATCTACCTGTTACCCTAAATATAAAAAAAAAAAAGTGTCAATGCTCAAAGCTACAGTAGTTTTGGTTTATTCAATCTAAACTGTTTCAATGGGTTTTTTTCTTTCTTTTTTTTGTTGGAAATATAGCCTATTGAACACACTTTTTATTTTTTATTTTTTTATCTACATATGAGCTGTTACCCTAAATATATAAAATATTATCACAACAAATTCCTACAATATTTTCACAATTGTTGAGGTGTTAATTCCTTATATGCTAAAATAATATATATATATATATATATATTTATATCATACTAGAACCGACCACAACTAAAAATAAAGGTATTGTGAAAAAAAAAAATGTGACATCCTCAACTTTTTCACAATACTTTTATAAAAAATCATAGCTGGCAAATTATTATTGGTTCTAATTTAAACTTACCAATTAAATTACTTTTTTTCCCACCAATAACAACCCGTAACAACCTACTACTTTATGATTTGTTGTGAAAATGTTGTGGACATAGCATTTCTCTTGTGAAAATATTAAGACATTTTTGTTGTCATCATAATACTTCATAACTACTAAAGTGTCAATTCTTTACAAGTCAAAATAAAATATAACAAAATTATAAAGGTATTACGAAAATGTTGTGCCATTATGTTGTATTTCTTTTTTCTTTTTTTCTTTTTAGTTTAGTCAACTTTGTTAAGCCAAAATTCACTATTTCACATACAGTTTTCTTGGGTTGACTTTTTGTTTGTTTTTTTTTTTTTTATATATATTGTATTTTTATCTTTACGGACCATTTTAAGTAAAAACACATAGTTTTACACACACAAAAAATAAAAATAAAAACACTTAGGATAAAAACACTTTTCATCCTTTATGTTTGGGGTAGTTCACAATTCCTCCTTAAACTTTTAAATCAAGCAATTTTCCCCTTAATATTTTGGAAAATAGCAAATATGTCATATTGTTATTTTCTCAATTAAACCCTAATGAAAACTTATGATTCTTAAAATATTACATTGTGTAATGCCTAAAATACTCCCACTAAATTTTAACATTTCAAAAATTTTCTTCACGTATTTTGAATTTTAGATGGTAGTAATGCTTAGAAAGTTGGAATGGTGATATAAAATGTTTTATTTATTACCTAAAGAACATGAATTTTCTAGGTTTAAATCTTCGAAACTTATAATTTATTTAATGGGAAATTCGATGACACATGCCTTTTGTTTTATATATATATATATAAATATATATTTTTTTTTTTTTTTTGTGCCTAAAATGGGAGTTCATTAAAAAGTAAGCTAAACATTGCACCTAGAATCATGTAGAATGATAAAGAAGAAAGTATGAATGAAAATTTTTTCATTGTGTATGGTTGAAGGTATTTGATGAAAAACTTCAATTGTACAATATGACATCATTCATTACGAAAATTTAAATATTGTGACAATATCTTAGCAAAACTCAGTTGTTTTTGTTAGAAAAGATGATATTCATTATCATTCTTAGAAGTTTTTATTTAGTGGATATTGCCTTTAACAAATAAGTACTAAGAAACTATTATATTACAATAGATATATTTATGTTAAATAGCTACCATAACTTTGTGTGTGATTAACTATTAAAATTCTTATACGAATAAGATTAATTTTGTATGACATATATTTTTTATGTATATGCCTTGGACATGCCACCCTACCTAGTGTGTGTGTATATATATATATATAAAACCGAAGCCTTTGACTTTTGGTTGACCTCTCCACAATTTTCCACAACATCAACATTATTTATTTATATTTTTTAATTTGATTTAATTCAAAAGAAGAAGAAGAAAGACTCACGTTAAATAAAAAACTTTAGGATTAAGAAAAGAGTGACTCCTGTTAGGACTCTCTCTTTATATATATATATATATATATATATATATATATATATATATAAAGCATTTACCTCTATTTTTTTTGTGTTTTCCTTTGATTTGATCCCTTATGCGTAGCTTGTGTTCTACAAAAACATTTTGCTTTGATGGAAGACAATCACATAAGAACAAGTAATAGACTGATATCGCTGGATTTTTTACAATAGAATCTCCGTTGGGATAGACCATTAACTTCCTGAATTCAGTAAAAAGAGATACGAATAACAGTTGGTAAGTTCAGAAAAGCAAGATTTTCAATTTTATAACAATGTTTGTTTATGGTTTGTGTGTGTTGCAAATACGTTTGGTAGTATTCTCTTTGATTTATGCTCTATGGAAATTTGTATTTGGTTTTGGTTTTGGTTTTGGTTCTGATTCTTGAAGCGCCTTCAAAACAAAAGGCATGTAAAGAAAAAGTTTTTATTTTAATTAGAAAAAGTTTGAGGAAACATAAAAGAAAAAAGAACTAAAGAACGCACAATCTGAAAAAAATAAAATAAAATAGTGACTGTATTAGGCAAAGGCTTTTGGAGATTGTTCACTACAAAAAAAGAGGGCTATAGCCACATTTGAAAACGCAGCTATAGACCCTAAAAACGCAGCTATAGGCTATAGCTCCGTTTTCCATAGCTGCGTTTCCAAACACAGCCTATCCTATGTGGCTATAGCCCCCTGTGAGACCTAGAGCTGCGTTTTTAGAAACGCAGCCCAAACCGGGTCTGTAATTGCGTTTTAGACACCCTATAGCCGCATTTTTACACACCTATAGATGCGGGACCTATAGCTGGGTTTTGTAGAAAACGTAACTACAGACCCGGTTTGGGCTGCGTTTTTAAAAACGCAGCTCTAGGTCTCGCATTGGGTTTTCTTGTAGCCGCGTTTTCAAAAACGCGGCTATAGGTCCTTATTATTTTTCTTCTTCGTAAACACAAAGACCTGTAATTCCTGCCAACACTCAGATGCAACCAATTGGAACCAACAAAACAAATTGCCTACACTCAACAATTCCCAACCAATTGCCAGCAAACAAAACAAGTTCATTGCTAACCAAACAATATCATCATGATTTCATATCGACAAAAAAAAAAAAAAAAAAAAAAAAAAAAAGGTTTCCAAATTAAGTACCATACCAAACTTTCCTAATTTTCCTCAACTTCCAAGCTCTGATCTTTTTGAGTTGCAAAACTATGACTTGGGTTACTACTCAAGTGGTTTGCCTGTCTATGAAACTACCAAATAGACATGAGGATATTGGATTATATGGCCAGTTGAAAAGAAATTGGATATATAAATTCATTTATAATGGTTGGTTCCTAATCCTTATGGTTCCTAAAGGAATGAAAAACATAGTCTAGTATAAATTTACAATATCATCAATGAAAAATATGCCATTAATTCCATATGAACCTATTAATATGATGTGGGAACCCTTCTTTTCAGATGTGTCTCCAGCTCCAGCAAGATTATTAAGATCTCTTTGAAGGGAATGAGCCTTGCCTGATAGCCCAACCTGCTAGTGAAAAAAGAAAATATCAGGAGTTTTAGGATTCTGGGAATGAGGTCACAAAGATGAGGATGCAATATAAATATATATTTATCCACTATCTTCCACCATGACTTCAATATTGGTTTAGACCAAATTTGATACAAGAGCTGTGACAAATGGAATGCAGAGAAAAACCAAGGCCTTAGCTAACAACCCAGATGAGAAAACATGAAAAGGAAATGATATTTGCATAGAAAATTATATGGCAGTGGAGCAGTTGCAATCATATACACATGGATTATAATGGGTAGTCTACAACAAAACAAAAAGAGGAGATTAAAACCAAAAAAAAAAAAAAAAACCATACTAAAGAACAAATGGTTAACATCAAGTGCTTCCAGAATCTTGTATGATCACACAAAGCTTGTTTTTGCTGAAAACTAGACCTGACCAACTAAATCAAAGTACCTAAAGATGCCCCACTAGTCCTTCTCTGCTTTAGCAATTGTTCATTTAATGCTAATTTAGGGCAGTTACTTAACAAGCAAACATTAACAGCTCTAACCTGTGAAGGAGGCTTGGAGTTGCTTGAGAGCTGGAGCATAACATGAGGAAAAAGCAGTACTAAAGTAGTTAGGGAACTAATCTATTTATATTTAATGTGGTTCATTTGGGAGGTGGAGCTCCAATTATATAGACTAAAGCAAATGTTTCTGAGATGATAAAGTTATTGTTCAATGAGACTTGATTCTTCCTTTTTTTTTAATCGCAAAGAATTCTAAAATACAAAGAACTTTATAATCCCCTCTTTTGTTATTTCTCACTTCTTAAAGCTCTTTATCAATTTGATTACTAAACCAATGTAACAACTTTAAAAACACATTATAACTGTATTTTACTAAATTCTAATAGCATTTTTAGTAAGACTAGGTGTGGTGCAGGTTTGTGTTCAGGTTGGTTATTAGGTAATTACATAAATATGAACCTGTACACAAATCCAACCAGTCAGGTTGCAGAGAAATTGCAACCAAGCCAAACTATTACACTCTCAGAAGCCAAACAGATTGGGCCAGCTTCAGTTTGTCAACATTTGTATGATAGCTAGCATATAGAATTTTATGGGAAAACTTGTGCCGTCATAAATTCTATCTAAAACTCAACAATTGAAGACTTAAAAAGGCTGCCAGCTTTCTTTGAGAATCTGTTGTCATTGTTGCAGGGAGACACCATACCTTCACAAAATCAGGAACCCAGCAAGTCTCCTTGTTGTTTCTAAGCAATTTCTCTTTCAACGTTTCTACTTTAATAAACCTGGACAAATATAGAATAGCTCCATCAGGAATAATAAACGTTAAAAACACACATAGAAACACAAAATGAGGAAAAGGGAGGAAAAAAAAAACAACAACAAAATGAGAGTACAGGGACATCAAGTTAATTTTTGTCAATTTAATATGTCCCTCACCCTATCAATCTAATCCTTTTATTCAACCTCTTCTGGATTTTTAGTTTCCTAAGTAGATTCCATTGACTCTTAGAGGATTATAGGATTATATTCTACCAAAATCATTTAGTGCTAAATATATGCAAATCACACAATTATAAGATTCTACGACCAACAAAGCAAGCTACAATTGAAAACACGAAACCCAAGTCTTTCTCTCAAACCACCAAAAACTTGACCTTTGGCCAATGTCCTTATCACAACGCAACCAAACCATCCCAAAATTCAACTCTTCTCTATCATCATAACCTTCTCATTCTTCTATAGTTGAGTGTCGTAATATTCTTACCACAATCAACTTTCAAGTCAGGATGAAAAAAAAAATATATATATTTATATAACATGACTATGTAAGGAATTAAAACACTATGAACTAAGTTCAAGGCTTAGAACCTATTAGGTGCCACCAGTTTGATTGAAATTATAGAAGAAACACCTCGTAACTTCCAATTCTAATACTTTCTAAAGTGTAAATAGATTGCCAATATAAATAACAACCTTATGCATTAGTCTCCAACAATAGACTATTAACCCCATCACAAGTAAATCCACTTGCTAAAGCTAATTCCCAACAACTTACCAAATATTCTCATTTGGTTCATCAACAACTACATGTGTTTTGACGTTCGCCTTCCTATAAAAGAATATAAAAATATCTCCAATTAAATTAGCTAAAGCATATGGTACAACAACAAAATCATGGGAAGCACATACTCTGCCAATACTCTCAAGTGAAAAGTGAAAAAAGCCCAAAAAACTCACTCCCAAAAAACTCACATCCGACAGGGGAAAACGAAATTTCCGATTCTAGTAAATCACGGTGACCAAAAGGAAAATAATGTTCAAGCTGTCTAGAGTCCCTTTGTTAAATGCCCCTACACTCCTTTCCAAAGAGAAAGAAATAGGAAAAAAAAAGAAAGATGGTAGGGTTTTGTCTATGATTGATGGAGACCACACAATTGAAACATACCTTACTAATATCCCAAAGATCAGTCCTTGCTTTGTAATCGCACAGCTCAGCTTGGTGGCTACAAATCCAATATAACTAATTAGCACCCAAAAATTTTATTTAAACCAAAAAGAGAGAGAGAGAGAGAGAGAGAGACTATATATTCGTAAAAATAGAGAGATTGGCATGAAATTAGGCAAAAACGAACAAAAATCAACCAAATTAAACTGAAAATTTTAGAGAGAGAGAGACAGATGTTACATGTCTTGTGTTAGCCAAAAATACAAAAAATGGAACCAAATCCTCCTTTCTTTATTATCTATTGCTCTATTCCCCTTTCAATCTCTTCTAACCTAAAAAATTAGAAACCCAAGCACCTAAGATCAATACATAAACCTAAAAGACAGAAAATAGGCAAACAATCAAATATTGAAACCCACAAGGAAACAAATACAAACACAGATCTTAAGAATAAATAAATAAATTTTGATGAAATGGAGAAATAAAAGAAGAAGAAGAAGAGATATCCCCCTTTCTTTATTATCTGTTTCTCTATTCCTCTTTCAATCTCTTCTAACCTAAAAAATTAGAAACCCAAGTAAAAGTTATGAAGAAAAAGAAGCCAAAGACACCCAAAATACCCACAATACCATAAACCTAAAAGACCCAAATTATCAAACAATCAAAGATTGGAACCCACAAGGAAACAAATACAAACACAGATCTTAAGGAAAAAAAAAAATTTGAAGAAATGGAGAAATAAAAGAAGAAGAAGAAGAAGAAGAAGAAGAGATACTTATTGCAAAAAGGATGAGTCGGTCTTTCTTCCCTCACTATCTCCCATAGAAATTTGATTTGAGCGTAAAGCCGATCTGTTCCAGAGAGAGAAAAGAGAGAGAGAGAGAAAAGAGAGAGAGAGAGAGAGAGAGAGAGAGAGAGAGAAGATCCTAAAATAAAAAATAAAAAAGAGAGAAGAGACATGGAGAGAGAGAGCTTACCGATTGATGAGGGAGGCTAAGAGGCGTGAGGTTTGTGGGTATTGGGTTGAGAGCACGGCGACGAGAGGTTGAGAGCAAAACTTGCGAGATTAGGAATCGGGAGCGATTGAGACTTGAGAGTGAGCTGATGAGAGAGTGTTTTTTGGCTGGGTTTTTTTCAATTGGGTCTCAATTTAGGGTTTTTCTTTTTTCTTTTTATAGCAAATCTAGAGCTGCGTTTGATTAAACGCAGCTTAAACATGTCTGGAGCTGTGTTTAACCAAACGCAGCTCTAAATGAGTTTAAGCTGCGTTTATTAAACGCAGCTCCAGACACTTTAAGCTGCGTTTACTAAACGCAGCTCTGGGTTATATTATTGAAAAAAAAAAAAACAAAATTAATTGGATGGGTCTAAAGCTGCATTTTTAAAAACGCAACTTCAGTCCTACCCCAGCTAAACGTAGCTACAATATCACAAAACGCAGCTTCAGAATTCGTCTATAGCTGCATTTAAAAAACGCAGCTATACATCCAGTGGTGGAGCTGCATTTTTAAAAAACGCAGCTCCAAAACGCAGCTCTAATGCACGTTTTTTGTAGTGGTTGTTTTTATTTTTGGAATTTTGGAGATTGTTGTTTTCAATTTTCAAATTCTTTATGTTCATGTGTATGTATGTATTGGGTTTAATAGAATTGGAATTATCTTTGAAACTTTTGTTTTGATTGAATAATGAAAGTAGAAGTATGTTTCAATATTTGGAGTCTTCTATATGTGTGTTGTTGTAGTTTAAACTTGGTATTTGAATTGTTAAATTGTTTATTTACAATTTCATTGTTCATCTATTAATCATGAATAATAATATTGTTATTTGCAACCATCATGATACGGTATCAATGATGTGATCATTGCGGATGCTTTCCTTTAGAGTTTAGATAGAGTCTATTTTATGATTAAAAAAATTTACAACTAAAAGACTTTTGATATTAAATTTGTTTAAAAACAAATTATTGGATATAGGTATTAGGATATTATTTGGAACTATCATAATGGGGCCAAAATGGCCAAATACCACTGTTTTACCGAAATATATATCAATCTACCACTATTTCGGAAATATGTAGAGATCTACCACTTTTTGGGTACTTGAGTTTCGGGAACTCGAGTTTTCCATGGTACTTGGATTCCATGAACTCGAGTTCTTTGAAAAAATAGCCTTCAAATTTGCCGGAAAATATTTCCATGGAATTCAAGTACCATGGAAAACTCAAGTTCCCTAAACTCAAGTACCCAAAAAGTGGTACATCCCTACATATTTCTAAAATAGTGGTAGATTGATATATATTTCGGTAAACAGTGCTATTGTGCCATTTTGGCCATCATAATGGACTAACGTATTACACACAACTAACTGTAACATCCTATGCTATAAAATAAAAATTGGGCCTATAGTTATCTTCACTTTTAGGTAAAATATAAACTCTATTAACTAAGTTTTGAGAAATTTAAAATTCTATTTCAAAAAATTTCTAGAACATTAGATTTTATTTTAATTATTTTAATCATCTATCATAATATTTTATATTGTAAAATAATAAAATTTATACATTACATACAGTCTTTACTCCAATTACCTTCTAAATGATGGATGATATGAGAATACAATTTGTAGATCTATTATCAAGATAACATAGATTAAATTGGTGGTGGATAGTAGATTTAATTGCAGTTGAGTATTGTGTGAAGTCATCACTATAGAATAGCCCACGCTAGTATGTGTTATGTGGAACCAACGATATGAAAGAAAAATAATTTTTCTAAACCATTATATTGAATAAAAAATTACTTATTTTCATTCATTTTCAAGTTATACATTTTTTATAAGTCAAGTCATAGACCTTTAAGCAAAATAAATACTTTTTATTTTTATTTAACTATCACGTGCATCGCGCGAGTTAGCGACTAGTTCTTTTAAATTCTGGAGGTTTCATCTAAAGTAAAGTGCAGCTTTTGCTTTTCACACTTGCCGTTCAATGCCTATACTGTGTGTTGACTTGGGAGGAACCATCGCTTTTTTTTAAAAAAAAAAATTTTAAAT
This sequence comes from Notholithocarpus densiflorus, assembly GCA_030021035.2. Taxonomy (NCBI): domain Eukaryota; kingdom Viridiplantae; phylum Streptophyta; class Magnoliopsida; order Fagales; family Fagaceae; genus Notholithocarpus; species Notholithocarpus densiflorus. The sequence goes on from JARYZH020000493.1 coordinate 141,400, forward strand.
TTTATGGTAATCGGGCCCACTGGTTTCTATGTTTCAAAAGGGCCAAAATTGCCAGATAACACCATTTTTCAAACATATTTGTTAGTTAGCATTATTTCCAAATTATTTAGGAAACTAACATCTCGAGTCTTTCAAACTCGATTTTGGAATGCTAAATTGAGTACAATGAACTCAATTTCAACATTGTGTTGCAGCTGATGTGGAAATTTGTCCATGTAGGCAAAAAAATTGAGCCTTACAGACTCGATTCTTTTAAATTGAAATCAAGTCTATAAGGCTCGATTTTGGTACTCACTCAACAAAAACAATGAAGAATAAAAAATAACATAACATCAAACCGAGAGAATATGTTTGAAAAATGGTGTTATCTGGCAATTTTGGCCGAGTTGCTTCCCAGCAATTCTGAAATACCACCCGATACTAACAACGGCAAAGCATATACCAGCAAAACCCAAAGATCAAAGCGCGGAGATCAACAGCAAAGAAGAAAGAAGCAACGATTCAAAACCCAACAAACCAGAGAAGCAACAACAAAGCAACCCAAGCAATGATTCTGATTGAACCCAAGCAGCAAAAGATCCAGGCGATGGCGGCGAAGGCTTCAGGCGAGGGAAATCAAATCGGACTTAATGTGGGTATGGTTTCTCGCCGCTGCTCCGGTGATGTCGCTGCTACTCTAATGGAGGAGAAGAACACGTTGGAGTTCTAGAGAAGAAGAAGAGCTAGAGGAGAAGATTCGATCCGATCAGGTATTTATTTTAGGTTTTGTTCATGGGTTTTTAGGGATTGGAAGTGGACAGTGGGACGGCAAGAACTCAGATTTGGAGAAAATAAAAAAGGAAGGAAGAACAAGAAAGCGAAGTCTCTAATTAGTTCTTGAAGCAAAACAAAATCGAGTACGTAGGACTCGATTTCTATATGACAGAACTTGAGTTCTATGTCTACGTGGACAAATTTCCGCATCAACTGTAGCACGATGTTGAAATCGAGTTCATTGTACTCGATTTAGCATTCCAAAATCAAGTTTATTACACTCGAGATGTTAGTTTGCTAAATAGTTTTGAAAACGTGCTAACTAACGAATATGTTTTAAAAATGGTGTTATATGGCAATTTTGGCCTTTCAAAAGTAAGTGCAACTTTTCCCTCTATCTCATGACGTTACTTTGTCATCCTCGAATCTCTCTCTCTCTTTTCGCTGAACATGAGACTCTCTTTTAGAAGTGGCAAAACTCAAGTCAGTCAGGCTAATCGGGTTTACGTTGGCAACAGGTTCAAGTGAAAAATGGATTGGGTCATTCGAGTTGGGGTTGGATATTTGTATTTTTTAAAATAAATTTTTTTTAAAAAATTTATCTTTAAAATATATTTTCCATTTAGTAAATTATGCAGCAAATTACTTGAACTAATATGCATTACTTTAAATTCATCATTTATATCAAGAATGTGTTCAGTTCAACAAATTAATACTTGTTCAATAATTATACAAATTCCAACATTGCTAACCAAAATAAAATAACACAAAGGAGTCCAGTCTACCCTTTGAAGTTTAAACATTTAATTAATATAAACACACAAGTTTCATTTCTACACAATATCAACATCTCAAAACATAATACAAAATTACAAATGCCCAAATGTGTACCTAATTTGACAAAGAATAAAAACAGATACAAAATATACAATCATAAAAACTAATTTTATAATCTAATATCAACTGTGGTTGACACTTTGTTTCAATTTGAGAATATACATCAAAGTTTGATTGTTTACTTATTTATACATAGTTTCTTTTTATAAATATCATGTCATTATTAAGCAGCACACTCCAAAAAATATCATCTTTTATTTTGAAAAAATAGTTTGTTTTGGTCATGAATTGTTAAAAAATAGGCCTAAGAATCCATAATTTATGTAAAACTTCATCAATATACTTTCACTTCACTCTTTTTACACTTATGAATGCTTCTCATACATGTCTATAATTTCAAATATATGTTTTTAAATCTACTGCAACCAAATTATTTTGGCATGTACTTTGTTATTCGATATCTAAAATCTTTACTTATCGCGTTATGCAAACAAGAGAATGCTTCAACCATTCATCTTTCAATTCATTTGCATGCAACTAGATAAAAAGTCTCAATTGTATTTAAATGGCGTTAAATATATATAACTTAGGGAAGTGGTTTTAAGCCCAAGTAATGCTGGGCCTCGAATGAGAATAGGCCTAATACTAACTGGCCCACTCTGATGGTTGACCTCTCTAAAGGAATCTAACCTTAGACCACGAACTTAGGCCAGACACTGTTCTCACTAGGAAAGTTAGAGATCGGTAAGTTGAGGATTGGGTACCAGTCGAGCTTTCGAGGAAGAACTAGGAAGAATGCAAAATTGTCCGAGGATGCCTACTGAAGCTTCCTGATAAAGTAACAGTCATCTCTGCATTAATGAGATTCACCTTCTTGGCATAGTTGCATTTATTGATGAATGACGAGCCTAAACAGTGCTGAAGGCCCCAAAAGTCACCATTCATCATGAAAATAGGGAAGTAAGAGCCAGTTGGGACAAGGAGCCTACCAGCTGTACAAGGAAAACACATTCCAGAAAAGAAGGCAGAGCAAATATATGGCAGGATAAAGGCAAAGAAAGGGGCACATAGAGAAAATTAGAGAGAGAATATTGTAGAGAAAAAACAAAGTCCTTGTAAGTTCTGTGATCCATACCCCTTTTAGATAACATATCGGCATGTCAATTCCTTCTTGCGAAGACGGGGTGCGCGGTACTTAATCTCTCTGAAAGTGATTTTAGGCTCAAACCGATGTGAGCTTGGGAGTACTCTATGCCTCTTAGAAAGGGGCAAAGGAGTTGCCTCCTAGTTACAGGTCTAAGAACTAAATCATGACTTCATGAAGGTCTTTCTATCAAACAAAGTCTGGAGTTAGGGTATAGGATGGGAAGAGATTAGGCACCCTAAGCCTACTTAGCCATAGCTGGCCTTCATATATCGTTACTGGATAGTGGATGAATGATGTCTATCTAATGAGCCTATGTGAACGCGCGTATGCTACTAAGTTCTACAGTTTGTCTACGGGTCATGTGAGATAGATATGGAAAGCAAAAATAGACATGTGAAGGGAAATCAATCATGAAGGTCAAAGGAATGCATGAGCACGACACAACTAATTATGTGAACATCCAAACATGTGAACATCCAAGTATGTGAACATCTAAGCATGTGAACATGTGATCATCAAAGCATGTAGACATATGAGCATGTGATTGTCAAGGCATGTGAGCATGTGATCATCAAGGCCTGAGCATGTGAGCGAACAAGCATGTAAACATCCAAACATACGAGCATCCAAGCACATACTTCTTACCGCCCAATCACCTCAGCATTTAAGCATAATCATCAAAGCACGTGAGCGCATGAATGACCAACTGCATGATCACATGAACATCCAAGCATATAAACATATCATCATCCAAGTGTGTGTGCATGCAGATACCAAACAAAGGGTTGATGATTAATGAAAATTAATGATTAAAGTGTTGCGTGTCCTTCCTTTATTAAACTCAATATCAATTATTAAATGTGCTTGTCTTTTAATGTGTTCTTCAATCAATTAACTTTTATTGCCTTAAATATCAAATCAGTTTAAATTCGAATATCTAAGTATTTTAGGAAATATCATCTAATTAAATAAGCCATCAAATGGTTTGTCTTTTCCTAATCAACCTTTAAATTCAAAATAAAAAATCTCTAATATATTAGGCAATATAATCTCTTGATTGTTAGCTATTTTGGAATTAAAACCCTTAAGCCTTTTAGGAAAGATTTGTAATTAATACCTCATTAATCACTTGTCTTTTCCTTAATTGTCTTTTTGGTTTAAACTAAATATCTTCTGGCATTAAAGCTTGATTAAGTGCAGCTTTCCTTTTTAGCTTTTTGGCGCTTCTTTAGCTTACCAGTTTCAATGTTTCACATATTTAAAGTCTGTGTTGTACATTCAAGAGTTAGGCCCTTTTGGATATACACCACTGTAAGTTTCTTTAAAAACCTTCTCTCATCTCCCCATGTGTGTGTGTTAAAAATATTTAGTATTCTAAAAAAAAAAAAAAAGTTTCAATGTTTCACATGAGAAGATTGTCTGTTTCTCATGACTTGGTTTTGTCATCCTTGCATTTCCTTCTTTTGGATATTTCCCCTGTTTTATACATTTTGTCCTGTCCCTTTTGTCTTTTCCTAACTAGCAAGGCATTGACAAAAATTTGTTGTGATTGTAATTGAGTATGACTAGCCGATGTCCTGCACCTTGAAATATTTTGTAAGCAATTATCTTATGGTCCTTCTATATTTTGGAAATCCACTTAGGTATTGGTTCACACTTCACTAAATTATTGGCCCAGGCCGGGGCCAGGTCAAATTTAATAACTATGTTGACATAAGCTTTTAGTAATAGATTTAATTCAAAGCGTAGTTGGTGTTGACTTTGGCTTTGTGCTAACCGATTAAATCGGGACCTGTCCCACTAGTCCTCTCATCTGCTTCTTTCAATTTTTGCTTGAACAGTTGCTTACGACCAGCAGAATTTGGCTCTTTCTGCTTTGATTGTGAAGTGTGAAGAAGGCGCTTTCTGCGGTCCTAGCCTCCTAGGTAGATATTTCTCTTCTTTTTTGGCCTGCGAAAGTGCAAAAAATACAGATTTTAAAATATCAGATTAAATGCAGAGCTAGTCCCATAATCATGAAATTTTGAGGCTTCTACTTCTGAAGCATCAGTTTAAGTCCGATCTAAGTCTACAATTTTCAAGCTTGGAATCACGAATCCATCAGTGTCTAATGCATATAAAGGCCAGAGATTGATGTCAGTATAGTCAGAGACACCTTATATGATTAAGAGAAGTTATACACTTATGACCCCCACGGAAACCGTATAAATAAATTTTGATGCGTCACACACACAAACAGGTCAGCGAAAATTGAAAGAAAGGACTCATTTCTGATCACAATTACAATCACACCTACTCAATCTAAGTTTGAAATTTCCATGGCTATTTAAGTTTTTTTCTTGCAAAATCGGGTTGAGCTCATTAAGAATATTATATTACCACATGATTCTTTGCACGGGCAAATTTGAAACTTCCAATCATAACTAAATTACTTCTCTGCTAGGATAGTGTCAGTTTTTATTTATTTATCTAACACTGCACTAGTGCAAGAGGCACACTCATATCTCTGGTTACTAATGCTAGCCTAGGGAAATTTTTTGGTTCATATTTTTCTGGACATCAATACATATTTCCTGAAGAAGAGAGAGAGACCAAAGTCAAGAAGAGAGAGAGAGAGAGACTGAAAGAGTTTCTTGTAAAACAAATTTAGATTGGCCTGCCATTTTTATTAGAAAACGCCACATCAACCACGGTAATCTCACCCGGAATTATCTAAAACTAGTCGCGGACTTGCGTGTTGTGAGCGATAATATTTTTAGAGTAGTCTCATTAATATAACTATATATATATTTTTTCTTTCTTTTTTCAATTTGGACTAATTTAATAAATAATAATGTAATTCATAATCATATTTTCATTTATTATAACGACAATTACAAATGTAATATATATATAATTTCTGTCATACCAAAATCAAAACAATACATTTTTTCTCAAGAATTCAAAAAATAAGTTAGTGAAAACATTAATTTTTTAATAAAATTTCTTTATATTAATTTGTGTATCATCAAAAAGTATATAAAATTTGAAAATTATTCTTTTAGTTTTAAATAAACTTTCTCAAGCCCAATTTTTTCTACCATACAATAAAAAACACCGAGAAATGTAACTAAAAAATTAATAAAATTCATCAAAACTACAATTTAAAATAAAAAAAAGAAAGGGAAAAGTAAAAGATTGTAATAATTTTTCCTTTTAAAAAAAACAAAGAGTACAATTCCAAAGGGGAAAAAAGCAGAGAAAATATTTTGAAAAAAGAAGAAGTATTGTGTTAATGTTGTCATAATCTAATCTAACTTCTAATCCAATTGTGTTAAACACAAAATTGAAGTTTTCTTAAAAATCTCAAAGAATACACTAATAAGATAAGGAAGATGAAGAAAAACATATAATATTCGTAAACACTTAAAACAATTACCCAAGCATCTAAAAATATCATATATAAAATACATAACAATTTACTACTAATTTGTTAAACAAAATATTTTTAAATAGTGAAAGGAAATTGCACAAATACCATTGTCTTCAACTGAGCTAACTGTTCTTCATCAACTTATTCAAACTATCTTGTAGTTTTCCAAATAAGCTAAAACCTAACAACAACACAAAATATAACATATTATAATATGATTTTTTTTCCAAATTAGATCAACAACAAACACCATTCATTAAAAGTATTTAGTGTTGTAAATAAAATGATAAAAAAAAATTGCATCAAGAAACACATATGAATTAGTCAATAATAGGACAACGAGGGTACAAACCTCTAGTTGGAGATCCTCTTATGGGCAGCTATCAGGTTGTATCTTTTCTACCATCAATGATTAAGCAAGACTTGTGAATACATTTTTTATAAACAATTTTTAAAAAATATTTTTTATTCTTTATTGATTTCATTTTTTAGTTATAAGCAATCAAAAGTAGAATTCTAAAAAACACAAATATTCATCAATCTAAGGTAGAAATTCAAGAAAATAGTAATAAAAAATCCAACAAAAAATGAAAAAAAAAAAATTTTGAGAGAGAGAGAAAGAGAGAGAACCTTTTTTGTATAGAAAAAGTATGCATAGAATGGAAGAAAGTGACAAATTTATAATAAGAGGATGAGAATAAGAATAGCCAAAATAAAGGAAGATAAAATGGCAAATAATGCCAAAATTTATATGTAGACAACACTTTTGTTTTGATTTTCCATAGATTTATTATTTAGTTATAACATCAAAACTAAAATAGATGAATATGTAAAGCTAAAACAGCCTAAAATGAATTTGTAAAGTCAATATATTTATATAGTTAATATTGTAAAAAAAAAATTTAATTTAAAAAATAAATATGAAAAAGATTGATGTGGCGGATGAGGTGGCTCAACTAGAGTGTAGCAACGACAAATGTTACGCTTCAACTTTTATATATACTAGTGTTTAACCCGCGCAATGCGTGGGATTGTTTTACATATTAATGAACTTTGTATCTAACATAAACTTATCATACTTCTACTACATATATTCAAACTTTAATAACGTAGTATATTTAAGCATATAGTGTCCAATACCTAAAACTATATACATTAAGCTGTTATGAATATGGGGACATACAGGTTCAGGCATGTGGGTCAATGGTGACAAAGGAGCAGCCCCATGCTATGTTAATACCATTGGAGTACTTCCTCATGGGATATGACTTGTACCAGCCATCTCAATTAAGTGTCAGCCCAAGGAGTCCCTTGAGTCCATCTTGCATTGCCCCGGAACTTCTCTCACCCGAAAGTATGGGCCTAAAGTTGGTACATAAAAGGAGGAAAAGGATAGATGTAAGGAAAAAAAAAATTAGAAAAGGAAGTATATATTGTCATTCTTTAATTTGTAACCATCTATGTATGTTAGTTGAGGTAGGTTGAATTGTCTGTAAATCCTTAAATAATTATTCATCAGTGACAAACAAATTGTGATAATAAGAACAATAATTGATGGTGACTTTGCTTTTTTCAAGTTTTAAAATATGTCTTTTTTCTTGGCACATTATATAATTGCAACTTCATGGTAAAACAATAAACCAAACATAAGGATGATCAACACATACACACCCTAAGAGCATTCACATTAGTTGGTTGGATAATATGAAGTTATCATCAAAGAATAGCTGCAAGGCTGTCATAGCAATAGAAATTTCACAAACTATAAACAAAAAATTAACCAAAAGATATTAAGATGATACCACTAAAAACCTGTCAATTTAATAGCAATCACATTCATTGTTATTGAAAATTCACCCACTAGCAACCACATTTTCTACAATTGTCTACCATTAAAATAAAAGTTTAAAGTAGCTAACCCTGGTAATTATGCAGATAGGGTGAAATATTGACTAAAATCTATGAAATAATCAACTTTGTATAAAGAACATTACACTTTCAGATTTCAAAGTTCCACAATTTCAATCCCTCTTTAAAAATAGTAGAACAGGTAGGAGGGAAAACAAAAACTGAAAATTAAATTGAATTCTGTAGTTGCTATTTTTCCTTCTTCAATTTTTCTTCTTCTTTGATGCATTTTGTTTAGTAGCATTGTTTCGTTTGCGAAGCATTTGAATAAGCATGCTATCATCTTCTCATTTTCCATCTTCAGCAGGTTTATAAGCTGCAAATAGAGAATTTCTGTGAGGATCAACATGATATTTTCTTCCATAGTAGTTAATTTTCTCAAAAGCTAAACAAACAAAAAAAAAAAATTTAAAAATCAAGCTAAATTATATTATTTTCAAGCTTTCACAGCCCCAAATCTTGCAAACAGAAAATGGTAATTCTGTCTTTCTAACATTTTTTTCAGCATTCAAGAAGCCCCAAAGGAAATTGGGAAAAAAAATCTGTTAACTAATTGAAAATGTAAAGACTCACAAATTGAAAAGCTTAAAAATCAATACTTGCAAAGAAAATGAAACATGCCCATCAAACCAATATGCTCAAATTCCATATCCAATTTTGAAAGGCTTCCATGTGGAACATTCTCCTCTCCCAAGTCAAAGATTAACTTATGACTGAATAGAAGTTTAGCAATTATATATTACAAATCAAAACCAAATCTTACACGAATACCCACAGCAAAACTGCTTCTAACCTAAATATGTACCTTAATTACAAAAAAATTCAGATTATTTAAAATAAATAAATCTAACCAAAATACCTAAAACAAAACCAATCCAATCAAAATGCCCATGATATTTATCACCTAAGAGATTAGTAGTTTATAAAAGAGATGAGATGATTGCATACACAACACATATCTCCATTTAGTACAGTTTTACCACGTACTAAACACCCAACACATATCTCCATTTATAAATCTAATTACATACACCAAAGGCAGATACCAAAAACTAATTTAATCCAGATCTAATTCAAATACTCAACAAAATTTATTTTAAACCCAATACCATAATTAAAGCCAAATCTAACTCAAATATCTAATTTAAAACAATCCAACCAAGTGCATTTGAAGATGCTGATTCAGCATTAGCTAACTTATTTTTTTCTTTTGAATTCCAATGTGCCTCTAACATTTATATACAGCACAAAGTAAATGTATCTTAGAAGCTTGATAAGGAACTATTTTAAATAAAAAAAAATCATAAATACATATAAACCACAAAGTTTGATCATATTCTATGTTTTGTTTAAGCTACCTCAGGACATAAATTTTCTCAACCTCATTAATTTTAGACACATATTCTCCTTAGCCTATCCATTCAATAGATGGTTAATTCAATTTCACAACTCCTACTAAACCATACTAACAAAATAAAAAAAATTCATATTGAAGTCTAAACTTATATGCATTTTATAATGCATAACATACATGCCAACCAAAAAACTTGACTGGCATTTAAATCATCATTGATCCAAATATATTGCATACCGGTATTACAAACCTTTTTAAGCCCTTTGAACATTTCTGTAAGCTTTCTATAAATCTTGAAGATAGAAAAACTACTAAGCACTGCAATTATTGTCCCAAAAAAATGCATCTAAGACTTTTCTTTTGCCAACAAATTTCTATGTACAAAATATAAATGTCTACACTAAGCCAGGAAGTCTCAGAGGTCTTCCATCACAGCTGTTATTTGCCAAGGCAGAGCCCCTTTCTTAGAAATATCTCCCCAACAATCTTTTCTTTTTTTGGTAGAACAGATTGTATATAGTAGAGATAAACTATATGGTTGTTACTTCTACGTTACCTACCATAGAAATACAAAAAGTACAATCTCAACAACCATTATGATTTTAATCAACAATATTGTACACTAACACATCAGGCATAAACTGTCAATATGATTGGTTAGTAATAGGAAAAGAAGAAAACCTAAGAGCTCATAAATTTAGCAAAGTATACATACATACATCATGATTAACGTTTTGCATGAGATTCTGTGTTTTTTGAAGAACAAAATTGTTTTTGAAGGTTGGTCTATTTCACTTAATGTAATAGTAAAATATGGAAGGGGGTGGATGGTTAATTGTTCAGATAATGATGCTAATAAAGTGCAGGTGTTTTGCTAAAAGAAATAAAATTGACTGGCATTGTTTTCGAGTGCAAGGACAGATTGGGGATAATGTATGTAAGAGGAAAAGCTACGGAAATAGAATTGATATTTCTAATTGAAATTACCTCTGCTTATATCTCTGCAAGTTCTTTTACAGTCTTAGATACAAATTTCTCAGTCGCTTTGTCAAACGAAATGAATGTTGTTGAATCGATTTTACTTTCTACTTGGACATGTATCCTATACTTGTTTCAGTTGCAAAGTTGTTAGTATAATGTATATTTATATTATGTGTGCATTTGTAAATTTACAAATAGTTTTTCTCGTTTACCTTTGATACCTTTGTCTCTAAGTTCCACTCCAAGTCCTTTATTTAAGATATTGATTTTTCCATAATGCAAGGCAAGTTCTCCATCCTGTAAAATATACAAAACTGGCTTGAAATTGAGTAAAACCTCACAAACACAAATAAGTCAAATTGATTACAATGCATAGTGAACAAAAATTTGAGGAGAATTCCAGCCTTCTATAAGGCTACTGGAAAAAGGGTAAAAAAAAAAAATTAAAGCAATTCCAAATTTCCAACAATTTTACGGACTAATCTATAAAAATAAAATGATACCACATAAATTAAGCTAGAAGGTGCAAAATGATGAAAATATATATCAATAGAGAAATAATAATAAAATTAAATATCAAGAAGAAAAACAACAAAGGCGATCAGAGAAAATGCAGTTCAATCTGCAAAAACTCAGTAATTAACATAAAAAAATCCAATAATTTTACTTATGAAAATTATAAATAACTGTACTCTCAGTAATCAACGTTTTTTTTTTTTTTTTTCTTTCTTTTCTTTTGAGTATGATTCAACAAAACATAGATCTGCACAAAGCATAAATCAATTCAAATTTGAGGGTCTAACAAAAAAAAAAAACACAAACCTAACAAAAATCTACCAAACAAAAACAAAATTTAATCAATACAACAATCGAACAAAACAGAACTCAAGAAATTGTAAAAATAAATGGAAAATTATGGAAAAAGGTAGCCAAACCTTTTGGATTTTCTTTTTTCCTCTGTCTGTTGGTCTGGAACGGAACATGCAAACAGTAAAAAAGTGGGCCAAATCATCAGAGAGAGTATCCGAAAGAGGGAAATTAACCACGCTATTCTGACCTTGTGTGTATGGAGTTGCAGAGAAGAAACGGAACAGGGTGGAAGAGCAGATCTCAGTTACAGTGACTTTGAAGTTTTCATTGGGAAGTGATGCGGCTTATTTCACCATTAGCGAGTAACACAATCATTCCGATTTCGAAATCTAGAATGTGAACAACTGAGGGAGAAATACATTGAAATCGGAACATTCAAAGTAGAGTACTAACACCACCAATAAACAAAAGCAATATATTCATCCAAAGAGCAAATGATAAACCCTAGATCCGACAAAAACGAAAAAAAGCAAAGTAGATCTAAGCGATTTGGAATCTGATCGATTTGAAATTGGTACCTGGTTGAACTTGAGGGCGTGCAGATGAGAATGTCAAACTGAAAAGTGAAGAGAAAAACTTAATTAAAATACCAAAATCGAAAACAATCCAAACAAAATATCAAAACCTAATCATAATTAATAAACAAACTTAAATCGAAGATAAAAACTCACCGGTGAAAGAAATTAACGGACAGTTAGATGAAGAAATCTGACAGGAAAGTGAGAGACTTCTTTTCATTCTTGATTGCAAACTGTGGAAATATTTCAATGGGCTTCTGTTTTTTCTTTTTCATCGGCAGGGAAAATCTTTTCTTTTGGCCGTTTGTGTTAACAAATGGAAAGAATGGATGATTGTGTGTTTTGGGTTTCAGTTTTTAGAGCGTGTAGTTTTTGATCTCTCGATCTCTCTCTCTCCTTCTCCGTTCTCTGCATCTCTATTTCTCTGTCTCTCTTTTCTCTCGGTCTCTCTTTCTCCTTTTTTTCGAGTCCAAATCTTCTGTCTCACTCTTTCTCCTCCACTATATACTCCACAAATAAAAACATGCCACATGTCCATCTAATTTATTAAATGCTAAATTTATGCCTTCTATTATTTCAATTTCCTAAAATAAATAAATAAATAACTCATCATATTTAGGTAATTGAAATAATAGAAGGCATAAATTTAGCCTTTAATAAATTAGATAGACATGTGGCATGTTTTATTTGTAGAGTATATAGTGGAGCAGAAAGAGTGTGATAGAAGATTTGGACTCCTTTTTTTCTCCGTGCAGCAATCTTTCTTTTTTCTGTCTTAAGCAGTTAATTTCCTTTTATACCAAGGGCCCTAAACAGTGTTTTAACACAGTGAAAAATTATAATTTATCGCTTTTAAACAGTATTGTAGCGTTACCAATCAATATAATGTATCGCTTTTTAAAGTGAAATGTGTCTGAATTTTAGATAGGTAGTTATCCTATTTGGCAGCACCTCCTTAATTGTAGGAATCCACTTTCTCTCCGCTTCTACTATTATATAGAATATAGATATAGATATAGATATATATGCCATTGTAACACCACGCCAAATTTAGTTAGAGCTCAATTTTATTATTTTTCTAAAATGCCCTAAATATTTCAAAAAGAGTGGTATTTGGCTAAAAAATTCACTAGAAAGGCTTAATCAGCGAAAATTGCCCAGATTGATTCTGTTTGACACAAAGTGGTTTTCTTTTTCAACTTTTTCATTTTTTTTCTTTTAGAAAAAATATAATTATTAACTATTGTATTTTTTTTTTCTCCTGGAAAAACTCTTATACAAACCAGGACTAAAAAAAAAAAAAAACTATTATGAAAACAAGGGTTTTTAATCACAGTTTCAATTTTTAAACTATATTATGATTTATTGAAAGAATATAATAAAAAAATAAATATAAATATAAATGATTGGAATGTAGACAAAAAGAAATGAATTGTTTAAGAGCCTGGTAGCTTAATGCTATAGTCAAATCTCCCTCTTCTATTGTTATATCCTTCAAATTGTAAAAACCAAAGATATGATAGGTATTTATAAGTACAGTGCGTCTAAAAGTAATAAATTACACACCAAAAAAAAAAAAAAAAAAATGATGAGTGAATTACTTTTTCTTGCCACCTAAGAAACATTGAACAATGTGAGCCATCAAATTCATGTACTAACCATTCGATTTTGCACTCGAATGATATTTTGAAAACACAATTTCAGTAAAGGTACGTTGATGAACCAAATGAGAATTAATCAATCATGGAACAAGCCTCTCAATCTGCCCTAATTCTCTGGTAACATCTATCATTGTTAGCATTTTCTCTAGGCAAGGACCAATACAACTTGATACAGCCTTGGCGATGTTGTTTCAGTTATAGTTGAGATCTAGATGCAGATTGTCAATCCCGGAGGTTGATATGATTGATTGAGGAGGGTGGTAGTGTTTCAATGCTTCGATGAGGTTGGTTTCAAAAGCATAATACAAATTTCATTTTGGTTTGTGAATTTTCGGTACATGAATCAAATTCTTGCCCTGCTACATATTTGATACAGTACAAGGTTTGTAAACTTGTCTAGGGATTTATGAAGAGCATAACAAACCCAGGCTACTTGAAAATTACCACCAAGTTAGAGAAAAATTTCAATTCAATATTATCTCTTATCAAATTCACCATACCGTAACAATGTTTTGTATTATTATTATTTTTTTTTTTTGGCTTTTGAAGTAGGACCTCCAAAGCTAGAATCAAGAAGGAAAGAAACAAAACAGTCAATTACTATGTAGACGGTTGGCAAGACACAAAAGTCTTCTTGCCATTTTCATGGGTAGAGACTTTGAGCACGTCTCACACGCTGAAGATGAAATAAAGCTGAAGGGAGTTACAAAAGTCTTCTTCTCATTTTCATGGGTAGAGACTTTGAGCGTGTAAGACACGCTGAAGGGAATTAATTGAGACCATTTGGTTATAAGAAAACAACTAAAAGAAATAGCTAAGTGTGGAGAAGAAAAAAGAGAGGAGAGTGGAAAGTGTTGCCACTTGTGAGAGGAAAATAGTGTGTGAGTTAAAGAAAAAAACATGGAGATTTTTCTTTAGCTGTGAGACATATACAAGAGATTTATTATAATCAATTTGATAATAGTGAAATTATTCGAAGTTTGTCTCGTTGTTTTACCCTCCAAAGAGAAAGGGTTTTCCACGTAGTTCGTAAGTGTAATTGCTATTTTGGGTTGGTAATTTTTGTGATAATATTCTTGGGACCTAACACATACGCCAGTTACTAAGACTATGAACTACTTTGTTTGCAATCCTTTTATTCAAACGAAAGAACAATTATCAAACTCCTTTGCCAATACCAATCTATCCTCCGGTTCTTTTAGCATCAATACAATATACATATGCCATAATGGTAACTTTCTGCAATTTCATCTCTTTAGACATCTTTCCATGACCCACAAATTTTCATGACCCACCTAATTTTTAAATTACCTTCCCAATCACGGATTCAAAAGCTATACAAGCTCTGTCATCATTTAGTTGCATCACAACTAAGCTTCAAGAGGCCTTTCAGAGGCTTCCTTCACTTCTTGGATTTCATCATTAGAAACATTTCTCTTGAATGATGCAGATGCATGCTTTTCTAAACTCTCATTAAGCTTTAAATTCTGCAAATTTCCCCCAAACTCTTCACCTATCTGTGTGAACCTGTGTGATTGAGAAATACCATTAATTAATCTCATAGAGAATATATTCTCCTTTATTACTTAAGATGCATACCAGTTTATTAGGACTGATTCTTAGTAGCAATGGGGATTTCATGATGGCATTAAAGGGCTCTTCATCAATTAAGCTTTCTTAACTAGTCTAAATTCCATCCATGGCCATTTGTTTGAAAATCAAGTAAATTTTGTTTAGTGCTTCCTAAAACATTTTGATATGCAAAAATGTGAATCTGTTTATCTAAAACATATGATTGGATGAAATCAAGTAAGTAAATAATTAGTGATGGAACGAACCTCTCAATCCGCCTGAGTTGTTTGGTGACATCAACCATAGTTGGCCTTCTTTGTGGATCTTCCTCTGTACATGTCAAGGCAAGGTCCACCACAGCTTGTAATTGATGCTCTAAACTAGCACCTCCTTCCCCATCTTCAGCCAAGATTGCAGGATCCACAATCTCGTTTATGCAACTACCTTGAGCACGGTTATGTATGTATGCTACTAAACTAGAATCTTTATCAATTGTAAATCGGGTTATATTACGAGAATCCTCTCCAGTTAAAAGTTCTAGAAGAAACCGACCAAAATCATATACATCAGCTTTCTCAGTTACCTTGCCTGCTGTTTTAAACTCGGGGGATCTGAGCCTTGTAATAAAAGGAGCGTCCACGCCAGCTTCACCTTCAGGAATTGATACAGAAAAATAAAAGTTTGACAATTTGGGAACATCATGTTCATCTAATAAGATACTGTGCAGATCAATATACATGTGGATGACAGGTCTTGGGAAGGCAGTATGGAGATAAGAAAGAGCATGAGCAATCTGCCTTGCAATCTTTAACCTTCTATCCCACACCATCGGCTGATGTTGTCGTTCAGTAACACGGGAGACATAAATTTGATCAGAAAGGAAACCATTGGCGGCAAATTCAAACACTAAAAAGGGATATGGAGTGTGGAGACAACAGCCTATGGGCTTTAATACATTGCTGTGACCACTCAATTGTGCAGAAATCACTAAATCATTGATGGCTATATTGGCCAAATTATCTAAACGCTTAATGAGAATAATTCGTCCTTCAAGAGAACCCTTGTACCAATAAATTCCCAGATGTTCAGCAGGATAATTGTTGGTTGCTTGGCGGAGTTGTTGAGGGGAGAAGGTACGGATGAGAATAGGCTTGGCATTGCAAACAAAAGAAAGCTTAATGGGAACAATTCGTCCTTCAAGAGAACCCTTGTACCAAATAGATAACCCTATTACCAGCTTTTCAGAAGAAAAGTTGTTGGTTGCTTGGAAGAGCTGCTGAGCGGAGAAGGTACGGATGGGAATAGGCTTGGCATTGCAAGAGGCAATCAGCTTCGCAACTAACTTGCTTCCATTCTCATAAAATGCTCTCTCTCTTTTCTCTCTTTCCTCTCTTCTTTTAATAAAGACATGATATGGCATGAACCAACTCCAGCGCATAATAGCTTGAATGTGGAACGTCCTTCCTTTGCTCTCTTTTGTTTGTGCTCTACTACTCTGCTAGCGAGCGAGGCTGAATGACATGACAATGAGAGCATTTTTATTGTAAATTCATTTCAGGAGGTTTCATCGAAACTAATGTGCAAGTGCAGCTTTTGCTTTTCACATTAGCCCTTCAAAGCCCATCCATACCGTGTGTTGACTTTGGAGGGCCCCACCGGTTTCTATAGTATTTGCTTTTATTTATTTATTTTATGGCCTCTATTTTGGTCATATTTTTAATTTGGTCCTCATAATAATAATAGCAGGCCCAATAGATTTTAAATCTCAGAAAAAAAAAAAAAAAAAACCATGATCATCCTCACTCCTCATACAGATTTTAATATCAACAAAAAAATAATAATAAAAAAAATTAAATTGCTATAAACCCAGCCTCTTACATCGCCAGACCCACTGTCTCTGTCCAGCCTTCATCGCCTCATCTCAGTTCTCTCTCTTTCTCTTTTTCTGAAGAACTAAACTAAATATTGAAAGTAGCAGAAATGTGTGTGTATGTGATATACTGATATCCCTTTGCTTGCAATATATACTTATTTGACTTTTGGGTGAGATTTGCATTGGGCAATAGGGGTAGTGGGTAGCAAAGTAAGTAAACAAAGTAATTTTGATTAAACTATGCAATTGCAAGGCAGTGTATTTTTATTTGTTTGACAAAGATTGATATGAATGAATCTCTTTATGGCCCTGGTCACACTATTGTAACTATTATTTGTGATAGGGGGATGAGTCATCTGAGTTAGTTTTATAGTGCTGAATATCCGTCTCAGCATGGATTGACAACCAAAGCTTTGAGCAGGCCTATGAGGTGAACCCACTTTGAATTTTCATTTTCACTATTATTGTTATTAATTTTTCCCCCCTTTGGAGTATTTTCAATAGGACAACGAACCAAATTGAGGTTAACCCACTTTGCAATCCCCCTTTATTTTTGTTCTTTTGAGGGTTTTATCTGAGCTAGTACATTCTTGTTGCTCTGTGATAGATTTAGTTTGTTGGAAAATAACAGTTTTGAATGATTGCTTTTGTGGACTGAAAACTAAGATATTGGTGAAAATGATAATACTTGACCATGTACAACTGAGTTCATAACTGTCGTGTATATCAATATTTTACTATCAGGCTGTCATCAAGTTAATGTTTTTACATATGAAGGTGGATTACACTCTTATACATATGGATGCAAAACTAAATTAGTGAGGTGGATTATAACTTAAGAGTGTCATTGGGTGTATTACCAGAGTATTAGTCATGCTAGGAACTGAGAATTTTCTAAAAGAAAAAGATTAAAACGAAAAAGAAAAACAGAGGAAATGGTTATTGTACAGTATCAGTGAATCTGGTGAACCATGTTGAATCTTCATGTACTTGCAGAAAATTTTATTTTTCTCAAACAAGATAACAAAGAATTTGAAGCTTAATTAGTAGTTGCTCCCTGAAGTGAAGGGGATGTCTATGTTAGTGACAAGCAGGTATTTTGGCATCAATTCTGGTGTTGGATGTAAAAGATTAACAAAACATAAAAGTATTCAAGCGATTTGAAGAATTTTAATTTGTCCACTATGGGATTTTGGATGCCTGTTTTGCAGTATGCTGCCAAAAGAACCATTTGAATAAAAGACGTATTATGAGATCATAGGAATGAGAAGGTCTTGTGGGATGCAGCTTTAATTTAAGCAAGTTGAAATCATAAACATGTAGTGGCTTTGTTGATGAAATTCTTTTGCATTTCAATAGAGGGATGCTTTTCCAAATTATTTGCCAGTGGCCAATTTCTAGGAGTTAGGCTGCACATACAAGCCTTCTCAGCTCATAAGTGAATGCATCGCATTTCCTGCTTTTGATTTCTACCAAAAATTGAACTGCAATCTCTTCATGGATGACTTTTACGTTAAGATTGTTTATTTATATTGGCAGGCTGGAAGTGGAACTAATGAACAAGAGAAGAAGCAAGAAGACTCACTGTTCCAACGGTCACAAGAGCAACGGTAAAATTGATTCAAAGAAGCTTAAAACGACGACGTTTCATTAAAAGATAAACGGCATCGTTTTACTCAAGCGTGTCTTACTCACTTACTCAAGATCGCAGACGACATCGTTTTGACACAGCTCTTCTTCTCAAAACAATTCTGGAATTTCTCTGTTCTTCATGACTTAAGCTCCAGATATTTTCCTTATCAGATTGTAGATATTTTGTTTATCATGTACAGCTGTATTTTCTGTTAGAGTTTGTTAGATAGGAATCTTCTAGAGGTAGTTACGAGCTATGTATTGTATAAATAGTGAGTGAGGGTTATGTATTCATTTCAGTGAGCTTGAATAAAATTCAGTTTCAATCTTCAGAGAATTCTTCATCTCTGGTTTTCTCCGTTTCCACCATTGATAAACCTTCAAGCTCTTCTTTTTCTTTCACAGGCAAGTAAGGATTACAATTCTAAAAAGGCATATGAACAGCTTGCCTAAGTAAAAACAAATAGCACTCTTATATATCTAAAGGGAAAACTATAATTAAAAAAAAAAAAAAAAAAAAATTCTTCAGTTCATGCTTAGATATCTGAGCCCTATTTCAAACTTGGCCAATTTTACTTTTAATATCAATTTTTGGGAGTGGGAGCAGAGTAGAGAATTGAAAGTGGACTATGAAATTCATGGATCTTAATGCCAGGATTTAGAAGTTCTTATTGGTTGTTCCAAGAGTGTCATGTACTAAGAAGATTTGTGAATTTATGAAATGCTTTGAAATTTTGTTGAATGTGCGAAAAGTTTTAGTAGCTAATTTGGTTTTATTGGTTGAAAGGTCAGAAGAGAGATAGAACAATGTTACGAACTTAATTATAAAAAATAAAAAAAATGTTATGAACTCATACACAGACTTGGGAAAGGAGTCTTGAATTTGTGTTTTTCAAGGATGGGACCTGGTCATTCTCATTACCTGCAAGCACTAGAGTTGAGTAGAGAAGTACGTGACTTTATAGATTGCTTCCTACCTGCTTTCCTGGCTTACATGAATGTGAATTTCTGTATCTAAATCATGTTTTCACATGCTGAGATAATCGTGCATAAAGAATGCTGAGACTTGGCAGCACAAAACCACAATTGCATCTTGGAAACATACTTTTCCTTTTGACTATGGTTAGCTTGTTCTAATGGCCTTCAGATTGCGAAACTTTTGAATTGCACTTCATGGAGTGGGGTTGGTCCTGGACTAATGCATGCTGCTACAAAAGGTGCTTTACAAGTGGCAAAACCAGTGGGTGGATTAAAGATAGGTAAAGAAGCTGGTGAAGGGACAGCCTCAAATTTTCATCTGTGTCTACCTTCAGAAACTTATCTTTCTTGCAGATAATCTATTGTTGTCACCTGATGCTTCTCAGTTGCATGAATTGCTTTTCAGTAGTGCCGGGATTTTTTGTTTTGTGAGGTAGCATGGGTTGGTGGATGCTGCAGTTAGGAGCAGTAGTTCTGATAGAATTGCTAGTGTTGCTCTTCCTGGGGGTATTGGTACTCTAGATGAGGTGTTTGAAATATTAGCATAAATTCAACTAGAATTGATAGGGTCAGAGCTTCCTTTTCCCTTCCTTTTTTTTAAATTTATTATTTTTTATAATCACCTGTTCTGTTACTCTAATGAACTATGACTCATTCTATTCAAAGCAATAAGACTTTCTTGATGATTGTGAGGAATGGGGTACATTTCTTAAATGATTGCATCACTATGGATGGTATGCTATATTAACTCGGAGGCTTTGGCTTATTTGGCAGAATTTAATAGTCTACCTCTTAGTGACAAATGTAGAAGTGAAACTGAACTGCAAAGTATTCGTGGGGCAACAGTTTCTTTATATTTTTGCAGTTGACGATTGATTGACCGTTATGAGATTCTTTTTCAATCTATTTGATTTTATGTGCAATAGATGTAATGGCATGAAGAATTTTGCATGCCAAAAAGCATTCCAAGATTTGAAAATGCTTTGATGTCTCTTTGGAGTGGTGAAAATTATTGTGAAATCCTGGTTCATGATTTGTGTAGATGTAATGGCATGAAGAATTTTGCAAGCCAAAAAGCATTCCAAGATTTGGAAAAATGGATGTTTTGATGTCTATATGGAGTGGGGAAAATTATTGTGAAATCCTGGATCATGATCTGTATAGATGTAATGGCATGAAGAATTTTACAAGCCAAAAAGCATTCCGAAATTTGGAAATGGATGCTTTGATGTCTATTTGGAGTGGGAAAAATTATAGTGAAATCCTGGTTCATGATCTGTAGTTTTTCATTTTTCACCTTGGAATCAGTTGACTGAATCTAATTACAAATGAAGAAATTGTCTTTTACTGTTAATTTTGTGATCCAGTAAAAATGAGTTCTCACCTATAGCTTTCTTTAATTAGTGAGCAGCCAGAAATTACCATGGATTGGTACCTTATGCTGCTTTTTGATTGGTTATGTTTTGCAGGTACTTTGGAACCAAGAAATGGTTGACATTTTATTTTATTTATTTTTAAATGAACCATGAACAATATGGTTATTGGATAAAATAGAATGCGGCAAAAAGAATAACCGGTATACTAATCTTTAAGATTTTTGGTCCGAGGCCTTGGCTTCAAAATTCAAAGCACTACAATGGTGCCTGTGTGAATCACAGGCACTATTGTCGCTGCTGCTGCTGCTATTTCTATCACCATGGTGGTGCTCTCTTACTTGTGCAAAGTTCCCTCAGTAGGTGCCTTCTGAATTTTTGAGGATAACAATGTACTTGTGCAATAACACGAGCAGGATTAAGTACTTCTCTGTTTGTTAAATATTAACTATTTGATTTCATTCTTTTTGGGACAACAATACTCTCATCCAAAGGAAATGAGTTAACTGCAATTATACCAGCTTGAAGATCAATTGTGGGGTAATAAGTTAATGGATTTTGACCCAAATTCAAATGAATTAAGACTATTTCGTAAAGAGAAAAAGGTTCACCAACTACTTTGAGTAATTATTTCATTTTATTGTAAATAAGACTTACCCTTTTTTTGGTTTGCACAAACGAAAACTTTATTTACAAACCAACAAAACAGTAGAAGTCCATTGTCCTCAGCAGTACAGAAGTTTTTATCTCCCCTCTACGAGCCACTATGCATACCCCAATTACTAAGACTATGACCTACTTGGTTTGCATTCCTACTATTCCAAACAAAGGAACAACTATCAAACTCCTTTGCCAATACCAATCTATCCTCCAGTTCTTATAGCATCAATATATGATCACTTTCTGCAATTTCATCTCTTCAGAAATCTAAATGTTCCAAAAGAAGAATAGCCTGAGCAACTACTGTTATTGGTGCAAACCACATAATTTTCTTGACCCACCTAACTTTTATATTGCCCCAATCACAGATTGAAACGGCAATACAAGCTCTGTCATCATTCAGTCACATCACAATTAAGCTTCAAAAGGCCTGTCAGAGGCTTCCTTCACTTCTTGGCTTTCATCATTAGAAATATTTCTCTTGAATGATGCAGAAGCGTGCTCTTCTAAACTCTCATGAAGCTTTAAATTCTGCAAATTTCCGCCAAGATCTTCACCCGTCTGTGTGAACCTGTGTGATTGAGAAATACTATTAGCTAATCTCAGAGAATTCTCCTTTATTACTTAAGATCCATACCAGTTTATTAGGACTGCTTCTTAGTAGCAATGGGGATTTCATAATGGCATTAAATGGCTCTTCATCAAATAAGCTTTTTAACTAGTCTTAACTCCATCCATGGCCATTAGTTTGAAAATCAAATAAATTCTGTTTGTAGTCGTGCCTAAAACATTTGGGAATGCAATAATGTGAATCTGTTTATCTATAACAGATGATTGGATGAACACAGGGGCGGCTGCACATGTATTTCAGGCCTGGTTCAAAATGAACCCCCTCCGGCCGCCTTGAAAAGAAAAGAAAATTTATATGTATAAAATATTTTTTATACTAATTTAATTTTAGATATCTTTATAATATTAATATCAATGACAAATAGATAATGACAATGATATAAAAATAAAAATGTTAAATAAACTTAACAAAATAGAATAATCAAGCCTACATTGACAATAAATAATAACAACTGATAATAAATTATCATGTAATAATTTCAAAATATGAAAACTACAAGGAAATTGTAAAATTTCATGTATTTGCATTTTTTTTTTTTTGTCAATAACTCAATATATGCAAGTTTTATTTTTATTAAATTTAATTTAATTTAAATTTCTCAATAACACAGGCTGTTATGATATTCCTACTTGTATCACACTTCTTAGGGCATTTATATTAAGTGTGCGTTTGGCTCCGGCTAAAAAGCTAGCTTATTTTATTATTCAGCTTATTTTTGTTACTATTCATAGGCCCTACTGCACTTTTTGGTACTATTCATGAGTCCCACTATACTATTTCAGCTAATTTTTATATTTATCTACAGTACTTTCAGTAAAAAAATTTTAGTTTCAGCAAAATAAACGGATCCCAAACAGACCCTAAATATACTAAAACTACTTTAAAACTATTTTATCTATTTTATCACCTTCCATTATTAAATTTAAAATCATATTACACCGGTGGGGCTATATTTTAAAATAAAAATAATTAATTAATCAATATTCAGCTACAAATTATTAATTTGCCTGTTGCGAATTTCTGGGAGTTAGGCTGCACATACAAGCCTTCTCAGCTCATAAGTGAATGCATAACATTACCTGCTTTTGATTTCTACCAAAACAAATGGTCTTCATGGATGACTTTTATGTTAAGATTGGTTAAATATATTGGCAGGAAAGTAAGGATTGCGATTCTAAAAAGGCAAATGAACAGTTTGGATAAGTAGAAACAAATAGCATTCTTATATCTAAAAGGAACAACTTAAAATTTTTTTTTTAATTATTCTTCAGTTCCTGCCTAGGTATCTGGGTCCTATTACTTTCTTGTCAAACTTATCCAATTGTACTTTTAATATCAACCAGTAAGTTGCCCGTGCGATGCACGGATAATGTTGTAATGTTTTATGTAAAATGTTTATGAAGAATTTTTTACATATATTATAGCATAATTGTTAAATAAGTTTGTTAGTATTGAGTTCATCATAAAAAGCAATAATTATAAATTGCATACACATTAATCATAATTATTTAGTTTAACTAATGAACAATAAAAATACAACTTTGGAGGAATATTGTAAAATAAAAGTTAATATAGAATGTGTTTTTCTCTTTCTCCTTAATTCTAAAACAAAATACACTTATGGATTTTCCACATCAATATCCCAAATACCCATAATCAATCACGGCCTTTAAAAAACCCTCAAGTCCACAACATTTGACCTTAAGATCAAAATCGTAATTATAGTTGTTACTCAATATAAAATGCAAACCCCTTCTTTGGTTGTAGCCAACTCATACGAGTTAATATTAGATAGGACAACAATGTTGAAGCTAGGCAGATGTCATTGAAAGATTGAAAGTAAATAACATCGTTTTGGTCTGTGTGTATTTGACATGGGTTAACATGAAGGGCTATTTTTAAGAAAATTTTCCGAGGTGCTACTTTCTATGTAAATATTTGGGTAATTGAATGCTTGGAATTCATATCTTCTTATATAAATTTTACCGGTTTCTCGTTATTTTAAATGAAAAATATAGGGGAATGTGAAAGCAAATACAGATTTAAAACCTAATAATTTTCAATTGTTACAATTATATGTCCAATTTGATTGATCAATTCCCTAAAGAACAAACAATAGAAAAAAGTAAAAAGCTTCAATTTTTATTCCTCAAACTTCCTCATCAGCCAAGCAAAGGAATTTTTTTTTTCTACAGTGAAATCATAATTTCCATCACAATTGAAGGTACAAAAAAACATACTTTAACCTTACGATCAAATGATAAAATTACAAACAAATATACATCTAAAAAATCAAAGAATTTAAAGATATGAGTAACAAAACTTAGCTAGCAATGAAAAAACAAAACTTCAAACAAATATATATATATATATATATATGTGTGTGTGTAGAAAATCAAAGAATTTGAATTATATGAACAAAAAAAGATAACCTAGCGTGAATGATTTTGACGCTGGTTTTCATCTCCTATTCCACTAAGCCATAGACACCTTTTTTTTTCTCAAGTTACTAAGAAAGTAGTTGAAGGAAAAAATTGGGGCTTCTAATCTGTAAAGAAGTTTGTCCTCATGTCAAACATTTGAAAGTAGTGATTTCTTTTTTTTTTTATTAGACATCCAAAAAAATATAAGAAGCAAAAATGAACCCTTTAGTATAGAGACAATAAGAATTGAGAGACAGGCACTATTGCACAAATGAAACCAAAGACAAACACTTCAACAACAATAATATAATATTAATGTAATTCTAGATTCCATCTATGCTCTTCACAATTTGGCATACCATCAGATTAAATACATTAAAATATTTAAAGCGAAAATAGGCACGATTGAAGCACTTACAACATCCAAAGAAAGAAGAAATTATTGAAGTGAGACCAAAAGGGTTGACACATAGTTAGCATGGTAGGAATGATCCACAGCATTGTACTTGCACTTGTGAAGAGCCACTATTAAAGCTAAACATGAACAATGGATTTCGGATTAATTGATGTACTTAGTAGGAGCATTTGGATGAGGATGATGCCAAATATGATAAAGCAAATCCAAACATAAGAAACAAAGGCCCAAATCATGCATGGAACGTATATAAAGAAACATGAGGATATAACAGTAGATTTGAGAACATTGGAAAAGGTGGCAAAAATGGAAAAAGAAAGAGTAACCTGACCTTTTGGAAATTGGAATCACAGACACACAAAGAGATCAAGCAAGGCTTAGCTTGAGTGTGAAAGATATATAAATATTTGTAAGCGTGGAGAGCATGACTGTAGTGGATTTGAGGGCTATTCAGCTTCTGCACTCATTCCTTAAAGC